>JBBMOC010000119.1:551152-627087 GCA_037975185.1 Centropyge bicolor
CATACCGTAATAAGTTATAGTTCTTCAAGTTGCTGTAATTTGTGCAAAGGCTGCATTTAGAAATTCTTGGCGATGAAGTGGTTTGCCGAGGTATTCAAGTGGATTCAGTGTTTTCATGTAACTCACCGTGACCCCAAGGCTGAGCGATGAAGAGGAGCCAAGTGGTTTCCTTTGACTATCATAGATGTGAGGCTTTACAAAGATGACATATGGTTTGAACTCAGCGGTGCGAAGAGTCTTTAGTACCTGAATGTGGAGAACAATAACACGTATTTCAGCAGGCAGCTTGAACAGCATATATGGTGCTTCACAAAAGAGTTGAAGGTTTTTACCACTTTCAGATTGTTGTTAAGTTTTCTGTTTGCACTGTCAGTCAATGAGGATATTCTTTATGTAACACCCTGAATGCCTTGTAAAAGCACAGTTCACAAAGTCGTTAAATAAACAAACGTTAAATACTCTCAACCTAACAAAAGAACCACAAGAGGGGAAGAAAAATCAGGAGCCATTAAGGTCAGTAAGACTTGAGTTCTTGAGTGTGAAAGCGCCTTTCAGTTCACAGTGACCTAAACGCTCTGTGTTGTAGATTAAGTCCAGACTTAGTCACGTTTCAAATGTGACAAGTGAAATCTTAACAACTCTAATTTGTCTGTCAGATTAGTGATGCTAAAACTTGGAATATACGGCTTCTGTTCAGCATTAATTCAAACAAAGTCGGGGTAAAGAGACAGATGAAATGATAACATAGGTGAAAGTTTACATATAGTGCAAGTCCATGCCAAATCTTTGTATGTGACATATTTGCAGATTTATGACATGCCAAATATGGCTTCCTGGAATGCACGTTTGCCCATGGTAGCACTGTTGGCTCTCTATATCTCCAGATTTAATGACAAAATTGAAAAAAAAATTAAATGGAAAAAAGCTTGTCGCGTTTGTATTTTGAATGCTTATAGCAAAAATCTGACAAGGTCTACCAGTAAACAAATGGGATCAGTGAAAAGAGCAAGGTCTAATTGATATTTGTATCAAATATGAAGTTGGTGCTGTGAAGAAAACTATTTATTTAAGGCTGTTGAATATAGAAGGTTTTATGACATGGGAAAATGCCATTCTCAAGGTTACATCACATGCATGTTGACCACTAAAAAACCCTGATGTATAGTATGTGATTTTTTTGGGTGAATTTTTTGCATGTTACAAATTGACTTTAAAACTACTCAGAACTGTTGAATGTTTAGTTCTAAGCATGAAATTGTTGTTTTTGGGGGTTTTTTTTCACCTTTTTTGGACAGTTAATGAGTCGCGGCAAAATCGGAGATGGTCAATCAGGAACTTTCTCTAAAATCTGGTGACTTAGCATGGAATTACCCTATATATAAAGTGATTTCACATTTTTTGATGATTCTGATTCTCTTCTTTTTTTTGTACCTCACCAAATGTTCATACATGCTCCTGTACAAGTCTCTAGATATTTGCCAGGTGATCAAATTGTGTGTTTGTTTCAAAGTGTTGTATGTCAGTGTAGATACTAACCTCTGGTTGCACATCCACCAGACAGGCCTTCTTTTGATCCAAAATTCTGTGGATGGACTCCAAACTGGTGCCATACAGATTATCTTTATACTCCCCATATTCAATGAACCTGCAGAAACACAGCACCATCATGAAGTTAATGTGCACAGCCAGAACAGAGGCCTCAGTTAATGTATGTCATGCTGATAACCTGCATTCTTCTTAAATAAAAAATAAACTATTCATTGCACTAAATTGCTTGGTTTACAGTCTTCAGTGAAAAAGGATTTTGGTTTCCAGCACTCACTTGCCATTCTGGATGTCGGCCTCGAAAGCGGCTTTAGTGATGAAGTGGTACTCGACCCCTTCTCTCTCGTGACACTTCCTGGCTCGAGTGGTGTCTTCAGGCCATGAGTTCAAACACAGCCAGCAGGAAGAGAGGGTGGAGAGAAAAGATAATTACTGAGCAGGTTTTTTTTTTGTGTGTTTTGGGGGTGACATTTTATAATAAGGTTACAAAACACATGCATAACTAATGCGTGAGTCATGATGATTTAACACCCATGCTTTTAATCAGCCTTGCTGGAAGCAGAACAGTACGTATTCCCTATTGAGATGTGAAGCTGTTTTCATCAGGCTGTTGGTCAGATACAAACATCTATCCTGGGTCTGACATGATCTTTTCTATGCAACTGGATTCCAGCGACTTTGATGGCATATTAATATATGTGTTAGTTACCATTTATTAATTGATCACATAAACTCATAGTGACATTTCTTTTAAATGGTGGACGACAGGAATTCATGATGCATCTCATATCATATTATCATGACTGGTGCATTAGTTATACATTACTCAAGTCTGTGTTTTGTACTATTACAAAGTCTCACTGTTTTTGGATACGTGAGTGTGTAATGCATCAAACACCAGAGCTAACTATAAAGATAAAATAAAGGTAAAAAGCAAACAGACTTACGAGGCACAGCCAAACCATAACGTCGAGGATTTTCAGCGATCACCTTCTGTTTGAGCTCAGTGATTCGAGCTCCCAGAGAACCTGGGACCACACAATCACTGATTAAAAAACTGGATAGACTGTTATACATGATGATCATGTGCTGAGAAAAAAATGTCAGAAAACACCTGATTCTGTTCTCGACAGTGTTTCTTATATGTGGCAGAAACAGACTCAAGGAGAAATACTCTTTTATCCTCATAAGAGATGTGTGTTAATACAATATTGTGCGATTATGTAACTAATCAGAACTGCTTTTCTACAATGACCAGCATACTGTAGCATCTTTAATGTCTCTAAAGCCCACAGTGAACATACCTATGAGCACTATAAGACGAGGCCTTTCACCAGGACGCGGCAGATACTGTGTTACTTCTTCATAAATCAGGAACTCTGAGTGATTGGCATCTGGAGTTTGAGGTTCTCCTGGCGAACGTTGACGATCTTTTTTGAGGCGGAAACTTCTGCGCAGGCTGGCTGTGGTCAAAGACATGCAAACGTAAGAAGGGTAGAGATTCACAGACTAAAACTCTCCTAAAGTCTATTCCAGATCACACTGCCACTATGAAACCATAACACTGAGAAACG
Organism: Centropyge bicolor; assembly: GCA_037975185.1. NCBI lineage: Eukaryota > Metazoa > Chordata > Actinopteri > Pomacanthidae > Centropyge > Centropyge bicolor. The sequence goes on from JBBMOC010000119.1 coordinate 554,272, forward strand.
TAAGTCACAAGCTTAATAAAGAGAAAACTGACAATTCCATCAATTTCAAATTTCTCCCTGATTAAAAATGAAATCCTGTGAAATACATCACACATCACAGTCACGCTGAACAACACCATTAGAAATCAGTAAGAGTACCTGAGTAAAAATCCCATGAGAAAGCATGGCCACAGAAGGCAGGGGCTGCCTTACTCTTGGGAGAAACTACAGCTCATATTAGACCATTTAATCAGCCAGCTTAAATCTCATCAACAGAACAGAAGCTTGGAAGCCATGCATGCTGTGTCTACCTCTTCACCAAAAACAAGCACCTTCAGCATGGCGTGTGGGGAGAGGCTATTTGTGAAGCACAATGAGGAAAATGAGCTGCCATGAGGTGCCACAGAGACATGGCGTGAAGCTCGGTGGCTGCAGCATAACAGCCACGAAATCCACAAAATCACACACACTGAGCTTTTTTTATACAAAGCGAAGGCACGGAGATACACCCACAAGAAACGCCACTTATCAATCCAGATGTGTTTAGAAAACACAAAAAAAATCAGTGACTGTTAAAGCAGAAAATCAGCTATTTTGAACCTTATTAGTTTTCACATCCTTTTCCATCAAATCAATCCATTCAAATCATAATCAACACAAATGTTTTCCTGTGGAGGTGATTTTACCTGTTAAAACTGTTTATCAAGATCAACTTTAAATTCATGTCTTCATTTTGCACTAAGCATGTTGACAAAAAGAAAGTAATAAAGGTGACCCCCTGATTAGGCTGCATCATCTGGGGACCATGAATGTCTGTACAAATGTTCATGAAAATCCATCATGTAGTGTAACCAAAAATTAAAGCATCTGATGATACATAAAATTTTTAAACTCTTAAATGTCGATGTTGCACTGATGCTTATGCAAATCTTACGCTAATTCAAGATTGTTTTGCACCAAACATGCTAAAAAGATTAATGAAATAAGGAAGCAACCACCTAATGTGTGTGTGTCTAAGATTTTAGTAAGAGTCAATCTGTATGATGGAGTAAGATGTGGAAAATGAGGTCCAGGTTAAAATGGCTGCAGTTGATGCTTTCAGGCATGACCAACCCCACAGAAGCACATTACAGCCACATTAAATCAATAGGAGCAGCCAGGGAAGCCTGATGAACAAAGTGTTGAGGCTGCTGAGCCGTGAAGACATCAGCACATCAGGTCAGGAACAAACAAATCTTTTCACTGAAGGCTTCTCTGTACTGAGAATGCTGAGGTGAGGCATCTGTCATTGAATGCAGATTTCTTTTGATTCTACTTGTCTTAACCAAAACCAAAGCTGGACAAACACTCCATTGCAATGCCACACGTTCTAAACAGAATGGATGGATCAGCACACAGACTGAGCAGAAATGTGATGTGGCAGCGATCACTGCAAACTCATCGATCGTGTCCTCCTCACCTACGTCCTTTCCATTCAGAGCACCCTCACTGTCACAGTCTTCTGTAGGACGACATGCAGGAAGAGAAGACAGGGTCAGAGGAGGAGGGAGAGGTTGACGTTAAATGCAGTAACTGTATTATTAAGATTTTCAGGGTATGAAGGCAACTGTAAAAAAAAAAAAAAGGGTAAGTTGTGGAGGAGAACCATAAGCTGTGCGGTGTTTTTTTGTTTGAGGTGAGGTGCTGATAGAATTTCATTTAGAAATTCTGACCATGACAACATGGGAGTGAATGCAGGGATGATTTTCTGACATGAGGGTTTGTCCACGTACCTCTCTCAGCACGATCATCTGAGGCGAGCAAAGCAAGGAATAACACAGAGTATCACAATAGAGAGTGACAGAATATTACCACTGCTGTCCTGTAGTATTACCACTGTTGTACTCCTAGCGATGTGAAGTACATGTACACCTCTGAAATATATTATAAATGTTTAAATCTGTCTTGCAAATGTCATGTTTAAATTGTATCTGTGCTTCATTGCGGACTAATCTTTTCTTTATCTACATCTCCTTTGTCTGTTCTGTATACATCAAAAGAGAAAGTCTATAAAACATTTGCCTTCATGAAGAAAAAAAAAAGTACTCTAACAAGCTGCGCCCTCACAAAAACATCATTATGCTGCAGCATTTCCACCACATCTTTTTTAAAGCTTAGTGAGAGTTGGGGGAGTTTAGCCTTTATGCAGATACAGCGGAGACAAGACATGAACGGACTTAGCCGCCACCTGTTGTTTTTCAAACAGCTTTGTTTCTTTCTACTTTCAAATTGGATTAGGAAATGAAACGATGATTACGTTTTTTGTGTGTGTGATTTTTTTTTTTAAGAGATTAACCTCAGATCCCATGTTCTCTTTTCATAATCTCTCTTTCTGCATCTCTTTGGCTGGATGAGATTTAGCCAATACAAACTGTATCTGGAGATCTTGCACATTTATGGTTATATTGTGAGTTATGGGAAACAATTGTTGGTCTGAGAAAAGAAACAGGCTTACATGTAGGAGCTTTGGGAGACACAGGGGCAGGGAAAGAACCCATTTTCATCCTGTATCTCAGGCGCCTGGGAAAACAAAAACAGTGGAGGAAGGATTTATTTTCAAATCCCACACAGCGCCTTTAAACATAGTGATTTATTTGACAGCAGAGTCGATGCCGGCTACCTCTCCTGGAACTGTGTAGAGGGGACGAGGGCAGCACGCAAGTTACAGTCGCCCATCCTCTTGGCCTGCCACCAGGTGGCGTCCTCCTGGCTAACAACTTGAAGAATGTCCCCCCTCCTAAAAGGAAGTCCCGCCTCTTGGCACGGCGTGGCCTTGTCCTCATAGGGCGTGTAGTCGAACAAAGCCCGCAGGTAGACCTGTAGGCAGCAGGGATAGCTTGTATTGAATAACCGGATATGAGAGGATTATCAATCTTCTAAATCAGTTCTCAGCAAGAAAGTGTTTCCTAAAATGTTGCAGTCATTAATACTTTTATCAAGAAATCACTTCTGCTGCTCCTAATGAGATTATAAGCGAGTGCAAGTGCAAGTCATTTATAAGAAGCAAGGACACTACAAAGTTTTCATTTGGAAAATGATTAAAAACATCAATCATTAAATTGGACTTTTTCCAAGGTCTTGGTGGTTGTTGACTCTTTCTGAAGCAAACTGGTTGTACATTTAGACAGGACGTTGGAGACAGAGGAGTCCTCACCCTGCTTTCCTTCAGCTTGTCTTCTTCTGCAACAGCTGGAATAATTTTCAGTGTGATGGATCCTTGTGACTGGGACTGATCAAAAACATGAAAGCGGCATCATGACATCACTGCATCCACAGTAATCATCAGGGAATAATCACAGGATCTGAATTAGTGTGATGCTTTTATTTTCCTTTACCAGAATTTGACTTATTTCATCCGGCCTTTTGTGGGTTATCAGGTTTCCATTGACCTCTCGAAGCTCATCCCCAACGTGCACAAGACCTGGAAACACAAACACACACCCACGAAAACAAGTCGACTGAAAACAAGTGCACTAGCCAAGGAAAATAAAGCAAAGGAAAACCCTGGTATGTGTTGTACAACTAATATTATTTTTAGTTCATTTTATGAAAAAGAATTTTCCGGCATGAAGTCGATAACATCTTCATGGGAACAGCCAGGAGTAACCCTTGTTTGTAATCTCGAAATATGCAATCTCGTGGCACTAATCTGAAGGATTTGATCTCTGTTGACAGTTTGTGGGTTACACAACGTAATCTCCTCACTTCTCTGTCTGTATATTAGTAGAGATAAGAAAGTCCTGTTGGGTGGGAAGTTCCTATTGGACATCTAACAGAGATGAGTTCACAGATTATTTTATAATGGCACATCGCTGCAGTCGGCCATTAATTCATCTGGTGTTTGTAGTTACATACAAGACTACAACTAATATTTGCAATATTTTATTTGCATCTCACCGCTGCGGTCGGCTGCACCTCCCCTCATGATTCTGGCCACGATCACAGCTCCAGTCGCCTCATCTCTCCGGATAGTCGCTCCCTGGTGTAAAAGATGCAGCAATACATTCATAAACAGAATCAAATCTTCACTGAGCTGTAATGGTCCTCTGGTAGACTGGAAAGATCTATAACCTGAGAGAGTAAACACCAAAACTCTGTATGACCAGATACATTGATACTTGATCATCAAGATCACAAAAATACATGTCTCTGAATCACATATTTTTGTTAAAGGCATATTTCCCAAAATGTCAAACTATTCTTTTATGTCTAGCCATTACACACATATTATATGGATTGGAAAATATCTGATCTACACGTGATGGAAAATAAGAGACAGTGGAACTTGTGAAAAGAAACAAACTCGTTTCGTTGAGGGTTTGACAGTGGCACAGAGCGCTAAAGAGCGCTGTGTGCCCCCCTCTCTCTCTCCTGCCCAGGAGGGAGTCTGCGGCAGGAGCGCCCGGTGCGCTGTCATTGTCGCCCGGCGGGTCCGCACTCACGTCCCGCACAAACTGTTCTCCCATTCCCCTGCGGGACCGCACTGACATCCCGCAGTCCGGGGCACAAACTGTTTCCCCACATTGCCTGTTAAGACCCTGGTCCGGTAGTACGTCGAGGGTGCGCACACACACCGTGAACAATGATACTTACCGGTTAATGACGCCTGTCTGCCCTCGTGGGCCAAACCGAAGCGCTTCCTGGTTGCAGTTTAAATAGCGCATAGTGTCGCGCTCATGGCAAACCAGGTGACACGGACCGAACCATTGTATTAATATCCAGGTTGTGTTCTTATTTACTATGTTTGTGGAGATCTATCAAGAGCCATATGTTAAGCATTTCTGTTCTGTTATGGTTGTGTAGCAGTTTTTTAAATTAATTTTGTCATTTGTTTTATTGAGCTAATAATGCTGAAACCCCATTTAATTCGCGTTGGTTTGCCCAGGGGAGGGGCTCAGGGGGCATATAAGGAGAGCATTTGTACTCTACCAGTGAGAGAGCCGGAGCCAGAGCCCTTTGAGCATTGTGGCTGTTTTTATAGGTTTCCTGTGAATACATTTTTTTTTTTATTCCTGAGAGAATGTTTTGCCTCACTGCAAATATTTTTCCACTGTTTGCATTTTGGTGTTAATAAAAACCCACCAAACGGGAGTTTTTTCAGTTGTGCCATCATTTTCCTACTTTTCCTTAAACAAACCTGTGACAGACAGTTAGTCAAAAGAAAAACAGGAGGTTGAATCAAAGCTATTTAAGATGAGATAAGATAAACCAAAGTTCATATTCTGTCCCCTCTGGATCAAACTGTGCTGTGCTGGGCTTTGATGAACAGATATTTAGCCATCTGATATATGTCGCAAAACTGGTGTCACTTCAGCAGGTGTTTCTGGCAAGTTAACACTGAATCTATTTTTTGTCCTTTGCTTTCACACCCTGGAGCTCTCTAAAGCCTCAAAGCTGCTCCATTAAAGTAAATGGATTCTTAAAGCCTCACTTGAGGGCACAAGAATAGCAGCTGCGGAGGGAAGGGAGAGCTCTTATTTCGCCTCACCAGGGGCTCCTTGTTCTTCACCAGGCGGACGATCTTTACCGACTCTTCCTCCAGGTCGTCGTCCAGATCCTCCGGGAGAGGCGGCAGCACAGGGTCAAAGTTCTTTTGAGCCACTGTGTCATGGGCTGACAGCACCGCCTTTATGAAACAATACACAGACATGCACAGATGTAAGATGTAAGAACCTGATCAATAACTTTTAAAAAAGCCATGATCGGTGGATTGTATAGCGAGAAATCTGGTGAAGAGAAAAGTCAGGGAGAAAAGAGGCAAAGAAAAAGGAGGAACAGCATCTTCTTCGCTTGCTGCTTTTTCAAAGGAGCGTTCCAGTTTCCAAGCCGTCATCTCTTCCTGCTCCCCAGAAAGCCAATAAATTGAAAACAATCACTTGATGAGAGTAATTAGGCAGTCTTCTCTGTGTCGAGGGGGCAGGGGAACAGACAGCTCTGTTATGTAATAGATGATCAACTTAAAGAGGAAAATCAGAGCAGCTCAGGGAGAAAGCAGTGAGAAGCGGCGACATTAAAGAGATCAAACCTCAGACCTGACAAGTGCTTACATGACAAAGGACGCAAAATGTGCTGTGTATGTACCTTGAGGTGAGGGGTGCTCAGCAGGAGAAGCAGCTCTCTCTCGTCGTCCTCCAGCGCTCCGTTCTGAAGCTCTTCTGCCAGCTGATGGTTTGAATTAGAAAAATCAAATATAACAAAATGTTCTGCCACATCTCACAAAACAGATCTACTTCATGAAATTGCCTTTGCTGGATTACAACAAAGGTTTACTTGGTATTTAATTACAATATTATTTAATATCTAGCTGGTTTTGAGATATTGAGGAAACATTGCACCTACATCCTCTGCCAGACAGGAGGCGCTGTGTAGAACTGGAGTTGGGCTGTGTTTCTCATACTGCCTCAGTTTGTCATGGATCTGCGATGAACAACAAATGGCACAAATAAAGAGTGAGTTATTGACATGATGTTTGGTGGAGGAAGGTTTTAATTGCACAGAAACAGCAAAACAAAAATACGGAATTTCCACCATTATGTATCTACGGAGACATAGGTGTGTATGTTTTCGTAACATTGTTCATTCAAGCGATCAAGTCTTTCAGAAAGTGAAATCTGGAAGATACGAGAAAGGCCTTTCAGATGACGCAAGCTATTTTTATTTGCAGCAGTTGTTCACAGCCAGAAATCAAAATCTGATGTCGTCTCACTTCTGCTCAAACAGATCTGCTGTACCTTCATGAGGTAACCGAGGCTCTTCTCACTGAACACATCTTTGAGGAAGACCAGGTCCTCTTTGTGGTTGGCATCAGGGTGGAGCTGAGAGGTGAGCAGGGCCAGAGTCTCATGAAGCCCTGTCAATCATAAACAACTGTTTTCATCGCCCATTCAAACACCCATTTCCTATCATAAAAAAACAGGCCATTGTTGATACTGAAAATAGAGGGTTTTTCATCACTAACAATATATCATCATTACAGTAATGAAATAAAACCTCTGTGTCATTACACATTTTTCCACATCTATTTCGATGTGTTGTTCAGGGATCATGATAAAAACTAAATAAAGTTCGATCAGGAATCTGTTTTGATACAATTTTATGAGACATTAGATTGATTTTTTCTACACAAGGAAACAACAACCAACCACTTTCCTCTGACCATTTAACTACCACAAGTTGTTCAATGTCACTTAGCTGTTTGAGTACATCCAAATAAGACTGACATGTATCTCAAGCACCGAAGCTGCAATGATACCTCATGTAAACAGAAAGGTTCCTTATATTTTGGTACGAGTGTCATGTCGGATAAGCTCCAGCGAAGCCTGCTCCATATATGAGCACCTGCATTATTCATGAGCAGGGACTGTTTATGAAGCATCAGAGAGAATGAACAAGTAGCTGGAGCATATGGTTCGGCTGTACCTGTGCTTGCAGACACGATGGGCATGGCTTCAATCATTCAGAGGAGGCAGGGGGGTGCAGACGGGACGGGGAGGGAGAACAGGGAGGGAGGGAAAACAAAGCCGGCGACGTCCCTCCACTGGAGTCCTTCTGTTCCTCACGTATGGCCGAGGAGAGAAACCACAGACACAGCTGGAAATGGCAAGAAGACACATGGTGACGCTTATCTGCATTTTTAAAAAGTGGACTAATCTGATGATCCTTAGAGTTTTTTCTTACAATTTAGATTTTATTCTTTTTGTTTCAGAGGGATTAATATGAAAAAGCATTGTTTTTATTTGCACTATAGGATTCAATTTGTGGCACACACATTTTAAAAAGTGGCTCGTCGGTGCAACTAAAAGTGAAAGGTTCTTGTTGCAAATGCTGATGAATAATCGAGAGCACCGTGAGGTTATACAAATACATCTCAGTACCTCAGAACTCGTTTAGCAGAGCATATAATTCCTCTTTTAGAATTACAGTTAAATGTAAACACACTCTAAAAAGGGCGCCCGGCCAGCCATGCTTTGACAGTGATGAATCAACCCATTACTGTGCCGAAGTTTCACCATAATTAATAGCTGCTCTCATTATTGAGGCGTAAACCAGTCGTTTCATTTCAAACCTGCATTGCTGCCAAACTAAAGGAAAGTGAGGTCATATCATATTTGACTGACCACTTTCCACCAATAGGATCCTCCACCTCGTTTGTCACCATGGCAACCCCCACGCGTTCACATTTCGAGTGTCTGAAGATTAGATTAATTAAACGCCATTTGAGCTGTGTCACATTACTCACTTCACTAGTTTGCTGCTGTGTGCAGTGAAGCGTGCGGCTTCAATCTGGCATCAATATGAGATTTTCAACATGTGATCCAGGACACTTTTTCCCCCATTAGGTTTTCAATCTCATCTCTGAGCAACAGATCTTTTTTACTGCCCCACTCATTAACTAAGAGTGGATGCATGTGGTTTAAGTTGATTTGTGTGACGTAAATAAGCAGGAGCCATCTTTGTTGGTGATCACAGTGTAAAATATTTAACTGGTATATATTAACTTTAACTTGAGCTGAGGCCAAATAATCAGATGACAGAAAAAAAACGGCCACAGTTTTGGTCAATCTATCTTGATTCCAGGAGGGAAATATAGTTTTCTGACAATCCAGATCAAGTTTAAATAGTAGACAGTATATTTACAGTATATATGGATTTGTATGTTCAAGTCATTTTTATCAAGCTAAAATTCCACACAAATCTCCTGTTTTAGCTTCTAGATCTTGCCTTTCTCATTAACATTAGCAAATTAAATACCTTTGGTTTTTAGACTGTAGGTCGGACAAGTCAGAAGCTATTTCATAGAACAAAAAAAGGACAGATTAATCAATAATGAAATGAAATCACTAATTGAAGCCCTACTGCTGAGCCTGAACACCCAAAGCTTCCATGAAAACAGTCACTGCTGCACTAAGTTGGCAGCTAAAAATATCTAATAAGAAATTAGAGGTGACTTTGCCAGTCGTTTAAAAAATACTCGCGGCAGACTTCTGACAAATGAACATCTCTTAATGAATCTTGTACAACACTGTCCTTCAATAGACTTTGTAGCATCCCCTCACTTCTCTGAGAGGAAACACGTTTTGGCAGGTAGCTGATAGTGTGTTATTATATCTCACAGATTAAAGTGAGTTTTTTTTTCCGATGATGCATTTCCCTCCTCAGCTGTCGAGACACTGCCTGATCCACGTTCTTAATTATCAGTCCCTGCAGTGCATCATGTGAAGCAGCCGTCTCTCCTCCACCCGCTGCGTACCTGCTCCAAACTTATAACTGGATCTGCTGGCTGTGTAGGTGGAGAGGCTTCGAGCACCAGCAGACACATCTGTGGGAGGGTCGCGGTGAGAAGATGCCAAGTGAGCGCGGTGTTTTTCAGTCTGCTCAGTCTCCAACCTACACATGTTTCTTTACTATCTGCAGACTGAAGGGCCTCGCAATGTACCGAGACCTACTTGTTGCATTCACGAGGGCAGTGGAGCCATCACATCCATCTATACCAGACACACACCAGAGCCTGATGAAGGAGGCAGACAATGTAAATCCAATCCATCCCGAAATAGCACTGATGAAACAAAACAAGCTGTTGGCAATGCACCTTGGAGTTTTATAGGGACATTCTCTGCTTTCTCTTATTCCCACAGACATGAGGTCTATGCCTACACATGTCCTGCACAGCTTGACATAAAACAGCTTCTCAGACGACTCTCCAAAGGCAAAAATTACTTTGTTATATTCTGAAGTGTCTGTTTTCCCATCTACAGTAAACCAGAGTTCAATGCAGCCACCAAATCACTCAAATATACTGATGTGTTTAATGGCCGTTTGTGATCTAAACAAGCAGGCACGACACGGCGGAAATCACTTTCTCAGGACATGAAAACGATATATGAAAGCATACATTACTAATATAAAAACAAATATAAAGTAGTTACACAAATGAATTCATCATCCAACATGTGGTCGATAGAAAACAAACTGAAAGCAAACTGTGCTTTTCACTCTGAAAGCAACATTTTCCTTGAGATGGAAATTACAAAACAATCCTGCAGCGATTTTCCGGCTCATTGTTAGAAAACCTCAGTTACCACATACACACGCTTGACGTCCACAATCAAGAGCCAGAAGCACCTGATCAGAAGGTTGGCGAGCCGTCAGGCCCTCGTCAAATTTATTTACTGTAAAAGACAGATGAATGGAGACGTCTGTCAGACACGGGAATTTAATGTTACTGCTGATTATGTTTACACAAATCAGTTATATCCACATGGGTTTGCTCGTGAACACAACACAGAGAGAGTCACCATTTTTTTCTTGTCAAATATTCTGACAATTTTATCAAAACAGTTTGTTTACAATTGTCTTAAATCCTTGTCATGTTCTGTCACTTCATGGTCATATTTTCCTCTGGTGGGCTGGTGAAAAAAACATACCAGCTGCCAAGGAAATTTGTAGTTTGGAAAGAAAAAAAAAACCCTGATTGAAAGCAGGATGGCATCGTGCCAACAAGGCAATTAGAATAAACAGCAACAGCAAAAACAGACCTTCATCGAGCTGGTGACAAGCGTTCATAAAGCCCAGGTTGGAGCCATGTTTAAAATGTAATGTATTCAACTGTGCCTTCGACTGCTGAGCCGTGATGAAAAACAAGCTTTTTAAGCTGCTCTGAAAAGCTATTACACGTTATAATTGACTGTCTGTCTGTTCCACGTTGCTGGTGTCGTCCATCAGTGACACATGGATGATGACGGCATCATTACAAACGCGAGAATAAAATTGCCTTCCATACAAATTAATGGAGGACAAACAGAGCGTGAATCATTCATTTGCATCTCTTCGCTCAGCCTTTGATGTCATTTTCTGTTGCTTAAACAAAGAGTTTGACATTTCAGGAAATGCGCTTCCTTGCCGTCAAATGAGAAGAACGATACCACTCTCACATCTGTACAGTAAATATCAGAAGTCAGATATGAAGCTGGAGCCGGCAGATCTTAACAAAATCCACTACCAGTACCTCCAAAGTTCACTGATTAACACATGTCTGTATTGTTTAATCTGTACAACTACATACATGTAAAATGACACAAAAATAAAACCACAATGTGTAATTGAGGTTCTGTGTTTTACTGCTTAAGTAATTACACACATGTTGACAGAGGCATCATCAGTGTCTTGTAATTACATGCTGTCCATGCAGGATCACTGATGGAGCATGACCCTTGACCCCTCTCCACTAGTGTGACCCTCAATCAGTCATCAATAATTACACCCCCAGATTGATTCAGTCTAATGCTGCAGCACCATCGGCATGTGTGTCCCTTCATTCGGTCACTCAGCGGTGCATTGACAAAGCGGCACTTTTATAAAAAATCCATTGTGCACATTATCGGGCGACACATCGAGGACGTCTGTCAGGCCTGCACAGCATCAGCTAACATGAGCCAAGGTGGTGATATTCATGTTTGTTTAATGCTTGTCTGTCAGCAGGATACAGAGCTGGGATCTGTCGCATGATATTCACGAAATATGATGGGCAAACTAATTAACAAGGGTTTGATACTGTGGCCATTAGATCCATCAACTTGAATTTAATTTCACACATGAGAGGACTTTAAAGAAGAATAAGTGTATGTCTATAAAGGCTTTATTCGAATCACATGAACAGACCAAAACTATTTTTCTGCAGCTGTTATCTGCAAAATGAAAAATAACCATTTTGAACCAACACTCACAAATGAGCCAGTTGGTAAATTTAGTCATGAAGAAAAACCAGTTCCTGCAAGCTTTGTAGAGCAGCAGTAAGATTTTAAGTGCTCTGATATTTATGAGATTAAGCAACATGTTTAAGTGTATTAAACTGAGAAATAATTTACTTCAGTGATTTCAGTATAAATATAGACACCGAGCATCAACATCGTAATGAGACTAAAGTTAATTTTCTTGGACAAAAAAGTTAAAACAGTTAAGAAAGCTGAAGGAACACTATTTTGTGCATAAAATAATCATTTGAAAATGGAGGCATTACAACATTTTGTTTGCCTGCCACCCTGAAAACATTAACCATTTTTTCTATAATTACTGCTCGCCATCTTTATAGGAATGAAGTGTCCTCTAGCTTTCATTATTTCCACATCGCGAGGTGATTAAAAAGCTGCGTTTTCCTTGTAAAAAAAAAAAAAAAGAAATTTGATTTTATGTTTGCTGCCCGTTGGCCATCGCTCAGCCTCGCTCGACAGAGGAAACTCGCTCCTAACAGCCAATCCTCTCGCTCCTCCTCTGCGTCGGCCTGCCTTCGTTCAGGCCTCCTCCCCGCACGCTTGGCCCACGTTCCTGACCTTCTTTCTCTCCGTCTCATCCTCCATCCATCTGACCCTCTCTCTCTAATTACAAGAGGCTGAGAAGAGCTTAAATCCGACATCTTTCTGTTTTTTTTTTCTCCCTCTCACTCGCTGAGTCTATCGTATAAATACTTGAGGTTCCCAGCAGCCATATGGTGGTATTATCTGGCCTCCTTGATTTAAGACGGCAGCGCTGGCGGTTGTGCATCACTGAGGATTTCAATGAACACAATGAAGCAGATTAGAAAAGACTGGTAGATTAGAAAGTGAATAGCAGCAAGGATGTAGTGGAGGCTGTACTGAAAAGCACCTTTTCTGATGTGGACTGATAGGAATATATTTTATTAAGCGATTGATCATTTTAAGTGATAACATGCAGGTTTCTGCTTTTCCAGTTCGAGGATTTGCAGCTTTCCTCTCCCTCATATCATTAAAAACTGAATCCCTGTGGGCGTTTTAGCCTTGTCGTTTGTCGTCTGGTCCCACACTTTGGCCCAGAATCAAATATTCATGACATTTGGTTCAGACTCCCATGTTCACCTCGGGATGAATCGGAATCGTTTTGATGATCGCATGCCTTTTTGTCTTTTCCCAGTACTTTGTTTCATGAGTAAACACCCATTCCCATCAGCCTCAGCATTGGCAAATGTTAAGGATGCTGACACGGATCCAAAGATGCTCTACGACAAAAGATGACGCATTACAAGCTGCACTGATGCTAAGAAATTGTATCTAACTTCCTGTCTCCTGTAGGCGTGGCCAGAAGTGTTGTAAACATCGTGTGAGTGGATGAAAGCAGATTGGGTTGTGAATAAAATGATGCACAACAAGATGCAGTAAAAATTTGATGTTTACTGCTTTGTTAATAGAGGATCTTTGGAAGAGACGTCTGTGTCGTTGAGACGAGGACAGGTCTTGAACAAAGTTAATTTTGTAATGTGGCTTGTAATATTGACTTTGGTGACTATGAGGCAAAACAATCACAATATGAGCCCCTGTTGACTTCTCTCATTGAAGTGAATGGACTGCTGCTAGTCTCATAAAGGGGTGGGGCAGTGGAGAACCCCATATGACACAGATACAGGAAAAGACTAAGTGCCTCCTTTCTGAGCTGTCTGTCTAAACTATGATGATTAATATGATATGCTGGCGTGGCTGCCGACTGGAAGACGCCAACATTGGGATTTGGGAACTTGCGATTGGCTCATTTTGCATATGTCTGAATTGTTTTACAGAGAGCCCTTTAGAAGAAATTAATTGCTAATGTGATGTCAATAATATCAGTTATTTTGAGTAATAACTGATATTATGACATGCTGCATTATTTCCTCAATGTGATGCACAATTTCACTGAGACATTGCTGCAGGTGAAAACATTTTATGTCGACAGTGAACAAGATTTGGTCGATTTGCTCACTTTTCCTTATTAATTAGGTTTAATAATCATCAGCTTATCTTTACAACATTTGCATGAAGATTTGACTCAAAAATGAATAATTAAGCATTTATTGTCTCCAATTGTAAAGTTTTCTTTTTAATCACCTTGTCTCAGTAACACAGGGGTTTTGGGAGTTGCTCAAGGACACTTCAACAAGGCCGGTGTCTGGCTTAATTAGAATAATAGCAGTTCAATATATTCTACTGAAAACTGTTTGACCTTGTGGTAATCGCTTGATCTTGTTTACTACACCTCCTTAAAGCTCACTAGTATTGTGATGCATCTCATCTTATAAAGCTGCAGAAGCTCAGCTGTGAGTTTTCTCTTGTTTAGTTGCTGGATTTTAGAATCACTTCACGTTGCTGCTCATGGATCATGACAACATTTCATATTCACATGCCTCAGATGCTGCGTATCATGGAGCAGTGACGTTTATGACTGACAGTAAAAACCTCACTGAGTGACCCGTTCATGCTTTGACTTCTTTGTCTTTCATCTTCACAATACTTAAGTGTGCACATTAAACTAGGCAGCGGCACCATCTACACTCAAGTCAGTGCACTGCTTTATTATACTGACATTGTGTTCAGAGAGCTTAACCTTATGTCTCTGTCCTCTCCACTCACTCACACACAAACATGCACAAACGCCACCTGTTTGCCAGACTCATTTGCTGTTGGACGGGTCCCGAGAGGAACATGGAGAGGGGCGAGGTCGCCGACACACTGCTGCTGCCATCTGCCCACCACTCTGTGTGTGTGTGTGTGTAGTCGATTGATGCCACCCACATGGCTGATCTGACATATTTGGATATGACAGATTTCATTCCAATATAAAAAGTTGGCTGCTGTACATTTGACAGAGGTATTAAGATAATCTATAGCAACTCCCAAAAGATTTAGAGTGTGTTTTTCATTTCAAAGAAATTAAATGATTTCAATTCTCGTTATGAAGTGTCTCTGGCCAAAGAGGATAATTTAGTCTATGAAAAGTCAGAAAATAGTGAAAAACGCCCAGAATTAATTTCCAGTGTCCAATGTGATGTCTTCAAATCTCTTGTTTAGATCAACCAATCCAAAACTCAAAGATCTTAAATTTAAAATAATACTTAGCAAAGAAAATCTGCAAATCCTCTCATCTGGTTTTCGCTATATTTGCTTGGAAAAAGATAAATAACCAAACAGTTGCCTATTATTTTTCTGCTGAAACTGTGTCAGCTTTAATCCTAAAGTCAGTCATCAGTTCAAATGGTGTGAAGGTTTTATATTATTGTTTTATGCCAATCAGCATGTTCCCAACACAGATAATTCTTTCAACCAAACATTTAAAGTTCATCTTTTGCCACCATGCAGCTAAATCTAATTAAGATTTTAATTTTGCCACGACAGAAAATGCTGGAAATATTTAAAAAAAAACCCAAACTGTATTACAGAGGAGGTCAGAGGAGCCAGACAGCTTCTTAAGAGGCTTATAAGAAGAACATCACTTCAGAACACCTTCAGCACACCCACTCTGAGACACAGCTGGATAAGAACACTTCTAGTATTGGGAGGCTGAATTTGGCTTTTGTGTCTGGTGAAGGAAACCTGACATTTATGTGTGTGTGTGTGTGTGTGTGTGTGTGTGTGTGTCTCTTTCTCACAGGAGGCAATTTCAGGATTTCAACAGCCAAATAGGTTTTAGGGGCAGAGGAGGACCTTGACACGATGATTGATGAGGTGCCAATCCAGCTGCTCAGGGAGCCAGAGTTTAGAGGCTGCAAACAATGTCCTCTTCCAAAGCAATTAATCTGATCTATTTACATGAAATAAACACCAGAGTTTTCCCCAATACAATGGAAAATAATCCTACATGGAAGCTAAGTTCTGAGATTCCCTCTGGCTGGGTTTGAGCATACAGGCGTACATGCTTTATGTCCTGAACCCTGACCTTCACTGAAGCTCTCCTGAAAGCCAATGAAGCCATAAAACCTGGTCCCAGGCTGCAGCAAAGCTTCACCAAGTCACAGCTGCAGGCCTGTCCTGCCTCAAGAGACCTACACTGATCAGCTCCATCCTTTCAATTCACAATTTGAGCCATTCAATTAGTAATGTAGTCTAGTATGAGCTCGTGGTCTTTTCCAGGAGTTGGCAGTCAATCACAGGTGATGCACCCATTCATTAACATGCAGCAAGCTCAGGCATGCACAAGACTCATCAACAACAAATGCATGAAAAAGATCACAGTGAGTGTTTTCTTGGTGCAGATTTGTCCACATGAACACTGTCCTCATCAGACACACAGCTGAGCAGCGGTGTGCAGAGTTGAGTCAGTGCAGGTTAGAAAGCAGCTTTACCTGGTTTGAGGCTCCTCTCAGCCTCCCTGTGCGTGTCTCTCTCTCTCTCTCTCTCTCTCTGCTGTCTGTCCCACCGCTGCCGTCCTCACACCAGTCTGTCCCTCCTGTCTCCGTCCCTCCGTCTTCAGCTGACCGCCACACACGAGCCTTTATTTCCCTGCTCCATCCAATCTATCGCTCAATGAGCCTCCCCTTCCCCCTCTGTCACTCTCTGCGCTGCCTTCACGCGCCGCTCGGAATCTCCAGCATCCGGGATTCACGGTTCCAAAACAGATGCTGCTGATGTCTTTGTGAGGCATTGGCTGGGTGGAGCAAAATGTTAATTTGGTTGAGAATTATTTTAAAGTAGAATATTACAGAATGTAATCTCGTGGACCTGACTTGTGCCAAAATGTTTGTTATTTTAGACAAGATGTGTTTACTTTGGTGGATTTTCTGAAACATATTGTGGTGCTGACAGTATGAAGGTGGATGTCAGTGAGGGCCCAATAGCATATTTTTTTGCACAGTGGCCCTGGTAAGTAAAAACTGTGAGATAGTGAAAGTCAAAGTTTGACTTAGTTTCTCAGAATTTTCAATTAATAAGTCAAAATGTATACTTCTCTCATAATTAGGTTTTATGTCAAATCTGAATCATAAGTCATAATATTATGTAGATAATTCTTAACTATTATTTTACTTTACCTAAGTGCTTTTTTGATGCCATAATTTTTCATTGTATTTTTCTTTTCCTGGCAGAAATTGGCTTCCATACAAACTATAACCTAATGTAATCGGGCTGATGAAATGGCCTCACACTTCACATACATAGATATGAATCTGAAAAGTGATAAATCAGGTTGAATAATGACAGTGTCTCTTATATTCTGTAATAAAAATAAAACTATATTGCAGCCCTAAACATAAAACAGGTCCTACATTTTTTACTGACACCAATACACATAATCCAAAACAATAACACGATAAACTTGTTGGCAATTCAGTAATCATGAAAATCTCCCTGTCATGGGTGTTGGTACCATTTCTGACAGCTCCTGAAGGCAGCACAGTGTGCACACATGCTTCAGGCTGCATGCTTCTATGGTCCGCCCCTCTTAAAATCCACCCATTGCTATTCATCCCCTCCCTCCATGTCTCTGTGTCTCAGTGAGCGGTACAGTACATGTTTTGGCTGACAGTCAGAGAAGCCCTGTGGGGGACCAGTGTTATGAAAACATGAACTATGAATCATCATGGACCACAACACAAAAACACACCAGTCACAGCTCCCTTTAGATTTGTCCCTATTGTGTTCCCACTTTTCTTCACTCCCTCTATCTGTCTTTCCCACTTCTCTTTTGTCCCTTTGCTCATCTGCTTGGCCCGGTTGTTGCGAGCTCAAAGAGACCTTGATGTGTTCAGACGTTTGTGACAGTGTGAGAGGAGAGGAGCAGAATCGCTGCTGCTGCTCTGTGATCACGGCCTCAAATTGTGGCTCTGTGTGATTAAAAGGATGATGATAAAGCATTTCATCTCAGCTCAGTGGGTCAGATACAGTAGCCGGAGATCAGAGTTCTATCAGACAGATCCTCCTGTGATACGTGCAGTGCCGCACAAAGAAAGGGTGAGGAGAGCATTTTCTGACATTCAATTCGCAGTCATTACACTTTCACCGACAAAATGATGATAAAGGCAGTTTTAATAGTTTACTGTTTTACAATTACATTTACATAAAGTACAACAAACTCATCATAAACACATTTACAAATTTCTCTTCATTTTATTCAGTTATCAATGTGTCTCGTATCAGCTGCATTAAATCATGTCTGTAAAAGATTATTTTTTGTTGCACATAGCTACACTCAAATTAAAGCATGTAGATGGTGCAAAATATATTTTTCTTTCAGTCTCAGTTGATATGTTCTGGGTAGTTGCTTCGGTATGACTGATGTAGGGGTCACTTCAAACGTCAGACTCTGGAGCAGATTCAAGCGTCTTCTCCAGCTGTAAGATCACGATTAACAAAAAAGCAAATTAAAGCAATGCGATTGTTTCCATGCTGTCAAATGTCATATGCAGATTTCTCTTTTTTTTTTACACAAAATAAAACCAGAAAAAATAGAGTCTAAGACTGATTAAAAACATGCTTCATAATTTAGCAAAAGAACAATGGAAGCTGTTGATTTGAGACGCTTAATGCTGCCTGTCTATTCTTCTCTTCCTCTCCTCAATCTGAGCTTATTGACATTCCGGACTCACCTTGTATGTGGGGTTTTTGAAAGACACAAAACTGTCATCCCCAGTGGATTCAAACTGCTGGAGAGAAAAAAAAAGGAGAAATCACATGTTTCAATAACTTGGCACACTCAAGTTCTTACCACCTTCACATCTACTCTGACAAAACAGTCCACTACTGTCCAACACTGTTAAATGCATTATCTCAGAACTTCACCTGCAACTCTTGAAACATTACCTGTGCATTTGAAGCAGTGGGTTGTGCAGAAGTGAAGTCAACGTTTTCTTTTCCTGAGCCGTACACTGGGTTCTCAAAAGCGTCCTGAAATGGTCACGAGGTAGAAAAATTGAAAACGGCTCAAAAGAATATGCACACAACGTAGAAAATAAAGCGCTTAGGGGTTCCTTTGGTAAGACCTGAGGACATCTACTCTTAGAAAATGATCTGATTAAGGACAAACTCACAAGGAAAAGTATAATACTGAAATGCTGCCCCCTGGCATATCATGTAAAACTGTTAGTGTGTAGTAATGCTGTATTATATGCAGCCGCCAAGCAAGAGGAGGTGTGAGCAGAATCAGTGTTTCTGCTTATTGACCTTGTTTGTTCCATCAGGAGCAGAGGTGGTTGTTGTCATGCTAGTGGCAGGAGACTGTTGTCCCACTTCATATGCTGGATTCTCGAAACTCTTCACCTCATTGTCCACCATGGACACAGATGTACAGGGAACCTGACATCAGACCACAAGTAGACAGAATAAATAACTAACACCACTTTGTTTACGTGAAGAGTTGGTCACTGGCAGTCAATAACATGTACGACATGAAATATTTGCTTCTGTCATGAATATGGATGCCCCCTGAAACCCAGTACCCTCTTTTATATTACTGAGAACTTTGGGTGATTTTGAGGTTCATTCTTTTATCAGTATTTGAAGAAACCAGAGAGACCTTAGAGGATCAGAAAACATCTCTCATCTACTTTTTACTCTTTCGGCTAAAAGTAAATGAATGAAAACTGACTGTATGCAGCATAACCAAGCACATTCTTGTGGACTTTCTGTCTGATTTTTGCTCATTAATTTGCCCATCGTGGGACGAATAAAGGAATATCTTATCTTATCTCCAATGGCAGCCTCTCACTCCTAAACCTGTCCACATTCCTGCCCAGCAGTCTATCCATATTAGTAGTAAGGGACACGATGAGTGATGGTGGCTTATTTCTGTGTTCTCCATTCTTTTCAAACTTAACTCAGTGTTGTGAGGAAATGTTATTATTGTATTGAGATTTGCTTTCAGGTAGAAATTACTGAGTTTATATACTGACTTTACAGGTGAAAATGTTGCTGCAGCTCCTCTACAAACAATATTATATTTCATGTTTTGTCTAAAATGTGTATATATTCTAAAACTGCTGTCTTTCTTGAATTTAAAAAATAAAAATGTTGTGGTGCTGATAAAATCCTGATGACACCCATCCTTCGTCATGACTGGTTGTTTGTGTTGCTACTGACCGTTTCAGAATTCAGCCTTGATTCACTTAAACTTGGAGACGAGCCATTTCTGGAAATCATCAAGACACACATATAGTGTATACTGTAACATGATACTGAACATAACATAGTAACATATTTTGACAGTTAAATAGAAAACCTCTGTGTCTAATATCCTATACTGAAAGCATATAATTCACTTCTCATTTGCTTTAATTTTAGTTGTGTTTTGAAGTAGAACTTGTTGCTTGTAATTTCACTTATACATATCAGATATTACATTTCTGACTGCAATAATGATCTACTGTATCTTTTCTCTTCTGGCTTATCTCACCTGAAGCTTGGCAGGGTGGGCATGGAGGGCATGGAGGGCACGGAGGGCATGGAGGGCAAGCTGTTCCTTAGCCTCTCCAGCAGGTTCTGCTTCTTCCTGGCAGCATAGACCAGAGCAACCAGCAGAGCCACAATCAGTAAGGTCACCCCAATCGCTATTCCAACTGAGATTTAGGAACATGGACATGGAGGAGGGAGCAAAAGGCAGTTTATGAATAAGATGAGGTTTATCTGTTACAAGTGACTTTGAATGTTGTTTTATGGGAAAAAAATAGAAATATACTTGATGATGCAATCAAGTTGTTCATGTTTGTCTGGCAGTATTGTCCCTCCCAGCCTGGAGGACATCTATGAAACAAAATAGCAACATGAGAATTATAACATTTCAAATCACTACAGTCTTTCACATTCACATCACACTGGTCAACTAAGTATTGCATTCATCTGTGCATCAGTATTTTGTCTGCTGTAGATATGACATTTTGGAAGATTTTGCAATCTTGGTGCTGTGTAGTTCACTTTCAATTCTTGGTTGTAAAGACTGAAAAAAATCTTACTTGCAGAGAGCCATGTTGTCATCAAAGTAACAGGTGCCTCCATTTTGACACTGGCATGGAGGGGGCATGGTGGGCGGGGGATCAAACCCTGAAATAATATATATGATCAATAATCATTTTACTGCTCTGTCGCAGAACAATTTAGATCATTGGGACGTCAACAGACTGTTTTCTTACCAGCATCACATTCAGTGTGACTGCCTGGGATGAAGCTGGTGCCCTCAGGGCAGGCACAGGTGTAACCGCCCGGTCGGAGCAAACATAGGTGGCTGCATGTTCCCTTACATGGATTCTTCACTGCACACAAAAGGAAAAATGTTTTGACTCTTTCATTTCAACAGGTGAGACTGCATGACTTACATGTTTTACTGTTTTATATGAAAAGCCTGATGATGCATCTTTGGTTTGCTTTTTTTTTAGTTTGACATCAGTGCTGTGAACAGAACTTTGCCATCTATTTTTTTGCTGATTATTGCTGATCCCACACACATAAAAAAGTATAATATTTTCTGTGCATGTAAAGAATCAGCAAAAGAATACGTAAGAAAACAAAAGGAAAAAATGATTCTATTAGGGGTGCTATATATACTGTAAACGTGCATATAATAACAGGTGTTTTATGTGTTTTTACTGTAGGTGAGTGGGCTGCTTACTGGCTATGGAGTTGTATCTCTGCTGCTGGTACACAGAGACCTGGGTCAGCCAGGGCCCGGCAGTCAGCAGCTTGGTCTTTATTCCGCGGCCAAACTTGTCCTGCCGGAACACCTCACCTTTCTCCTGAGTGCTCCAATAAACGTGGTCTTCAAACACTGCCACGCTGAAGGGGTTTCTCACATCTAGACAAAGTGAAAACATGTTAAAACATGAGCTCCAATGATGAAAATAGACACTGAATGTATGGAACATGGATGGATGATGAGGGTTCTTGAGGATTACTCAGGCTTTTTTGATGATCCTAATCCTCACCTATATAAACTGCAGTTCTACGGTCGTCTCCTGAAGGCAGAACGGACTCTATGCGGCTTTCCTTGGAGTCGGACCAGTAGATTCTGTCGCCGTTTGTGAAGTCAATTGACAGGCCAGTAGGCCAACCAAGGCCATCAGGCACTAGGACTTTCCTCTCTTGGCCATCCAGCCAAGAACACTCAATCTTGGCGGTTTGTCCACGGTCTGTCCAGTACAACATCCTGCAGAAACATAGCACAAATTAGAGTTTTGGACTCTGAGATGTGGTTGGTTACAGTGTCTTCCTTTTAGGTTTTCCATGGCAGATAAATAGAACAGGATAACAAGTAGATTCTCTGTCATTTCTGTAGTGTCAATGTGAATTTCTTGAATAGAAAATTTCCATGGCAGGAGAGAAATACAAAAATGTCAACTCCGTAAGTTCGACATACTAAACCACATGTAAAATGTAACAAATTGAGAAACAAAAAGTGAAAACACCATATTAACAGCTTCTGTAATTTACTGCAATCTGTAACATAGTTCCTTAAAGTCAGGTGTGTCTCACCCCAGTCGTGGGTTGACAGCCACAGCAGATGGGTGGCCCAGCTCAGTCTTGACTAGGTGCTTTCTGTAGCGTCCATCCAACATGGCCACCTCTAACCTCTTCAACCTGGAGTCTGCCCAGTAAAGGTTCCTATGGGCAAAAGAATTACAAAACTCTTCACAAAAAATGCATTGAAAAGAAGATTCTTTATTCATCAGTTCAAGAAACATTCAAGAGCATTGAAGGAATGTAATCTGGTAAATTCAGAGATGTCTGTTTACACGCACCTGCCCACCCAGTCCACAGCAATACCGTCCGGTGTGGTGATGTATTTGATGCCGAGGTCAACAGCAGCGCCAATGTTGTTACTGCCGTCATCCACAGAAGGTATGTATGCTCTCTTAATGGCACCTGGTACAGAGTCCTGACTGGCTACAGTGAAGTACACCATACCTGATTAAAAAAAAACACAAAAGTTTTCATTATTGTATTTTTGTGTGGACCCAGTTGTCTTCCGTCTGTCTTACAGTATTTGATAATGCATGAGACCTACTGAGTCCAGTATTGTTGTGGTCCCAGTCATAGTCCAGAGCCATAATGTGCTCCTCTTCTTGCAGGAAGTCGTGATAGGTCTCCGTCTGCAGGTTGAACCTCCGGATACGAATGTTCTCTGGTAAAAGCAGCAGGGGCGTCGCTCCTGAGAGACACAGACATTTACACTTTACCTGTTTTTGGCATTCTGAGAACTACAGTGACTGACAACCAATGAGAAAACAGATTCCTCTACCAACAAGACGACCGCGGTCTGCATCTTCATTTTTCTTTTTATTTAATACACACTGAAAACTCACTCCTCTTTATTAGATCATCAAGTCAACCTCATATTGTTTTACTAAGTCAAATATTTGGACATTGTGTAAACATAGCTTCATAAAAACATTGTTCTCACCCTCAGCTTCACACATGTTGCCGTCGCCCACTTTCCGATAGCCGGGGGCACACTCACAGTCGTAGCTTCCCTTGGTGTTTTTACACATCTGAGGACAGGTGCCGTATACATCACACTCATCGATGTCTGGAAGAGCCAGAAGAGGTTGCAAAAAAGAGTTCACTTTTGTTGTACAATTAAGTGGAATTTCTATAATGTGCTCTTCCACATGCAGTAATATGTGTATGAGTTAAATAAAAGGAGGAGTACACTCAGTTTGCACGTGTGAGTGTGTGTGTGTACCCAAGCAGGTGTAGGTGCTGTCTGGGTCCACTCTGTATCCGGGTCTGCAGGAGCAGATGAAGCCGGTGCCATTCAGGTTTGTGCACTCGTGCTGGCACAGCTTCTCCTCACAGTTGCGATCAACGCCAAAATCTGGAGCCAGACAGTACAGAGTATGTTCTCTGACACATTTAAAACAGTTTGTGTCGCCAGCTTACTTTTGATGAAATCCAACAATCGCTTTGTTTACGTGGGAAGAATAATGCAGCCATCAACTAGAATTGACCATATTCGCTTCTAATGATTCCCTGCACCTTTATGACTGAACATTCAGGATCCATAAATAGCTCAGCCAACAGGATATTTTTGTCCACCTGTGGTGTTTTGGCCACAAACAGCATGGTTCTCTGTCTCAGTATCAGAACTTGGCTCTGCTCTGAAATGATGGTTGAAAAGCAAGCCCTACCACATTAAAGAAAAGAGAAAAGATCCCATAATTATGACCCATGATGATGATCCATATCCATAAATCATCAGTATGAGAAAATTGTCTCAAAATACAATCATTTTTTTAGGTCAATTTTTTCTTTGAGAAACAGTTTTCTTGTGATTACAAGATTCATATCTCATAATTGTGAAATCCCTCATAGTTTGTTTCTAATAGGATCTTTTCTCATAATTATGAGACACTAATTCAATTGGGTCAAGACTCAGCCCGGGATAAGTGGCAGAAAATGCATGAATGGACAAGTCATAATTTCACAATAAGGAAATCATTGTTATGAGTAAATGCCTCCAGTTGGAGACCGCAATGTACTTCAATAGAAGGCAGCATATTCACATTATGGCAATTATGCAATACGTATGTCATAATTATGAGATTGTTTTATTGTTATTACACAATCCATAAAAGAATATCTTATCTCATCTTTTATGGCTTTTGGTGACTGCAAAGCACAGCTGCAATCGTGACATTTGATCTGCTTGATGTGTCTACATAATCTAACTATGATTAAGTTTTTCAATACTGGACCAAAACATCTTCAATCTTAAAAGCTTGAAAAAGTTGAAGATGCAGGATTCATAGTGTTTTTTTCCCAGCAATATTTAATAACTGCCTTTAAAAGAGGATGTTGACAGTTAAGAGAATGAGTGTTTTGTTGTACTACTCACTGCAGCCTAATTCGTCGGTGCGGTCTCCACAGTTGTCATTGTGGTCACATACGTATGGCAGGGCCACACAGTGTCCATTGGTGCATTTAAACTCTTCCAGTGTGCAGGGGGGCAGCGTGGGCTCGCGGCCTGAGAAGGACACAGTCAGAATGAGTCATCAGCACAAGTACGCAGAGAAGGTTGAGTGGGTATACAACCCATCTGTGGAAACATGTCCACCTCCACTTGTCTAAGATTGAAGAGCTTTCTCTACAGTGTCGCTCTTCACTCACCAACTGTCTAAATACCAAAAAAGAAGAAAAAAAATGTGTGGAAACGAGTGGATTGCCCACACTTGTAGATAAAAAAAACACGAAGCATCCCACACAGTCCTCAGATGTAGGCGCATACTTATATACTCTAACATGATAACATTATACTATATCCACGAAATCACTTATTCAATTGAAGGCTCCTCCACAGCTAATCTCGTTTGTCTTTACTGTCTCCTCCCTAACAACAAATGGATTTAGACGAGCTAGCCAATGTCCACCAACTATTTAATCTCCTCTCAAAATAATTTGCTCTGATTGATGTTTAAGCTGATTGTGCAACAATTCCATAAAACAGACTATTTCCTTATCCCTTGTTCGTTTCAGGCTTTGTGTCCTGTGCAGGAACACGCACGTCATTTTGGCATTTCCCATTTCACTGGCCTCAGAGAGGAAGGTTCAGGAGGTATTAGTGTCTAATCCTTAGTGGTCCCAGAAACTGATGATTAGTGGTGCATTTGATGAACCTGAACTTATTAGAAATATAGTTATGGCCACGTTTAAAAAGAAGAACAAAAAAAACAATTTTTTAAAATAAGAAACAGTACCTACAGTCTGTGTCTCTGTTTATCTTTACATGTGTGTGCATATTTGTACTTTTGCCTGTTTTTGTGTCTTTACACCTAAACATCCAGTGTTCCCATTAATTACCTAGACTGTGTCAATTTGCTCACTGGCATGTTTGTGTTTCTTATGACAGCAAACAGATAATGTTACTGTAGACGTTATCTTTGATAACAAGGAATTCCCAGTAAGGGTGGGTCAAAGCATGCATCACTTAAGTCCCAGCTCTCTGTACACACCGCCCGTTGCCACTACCTGAATGATTATTAGTCATTTCTGCTTTCTTTGTCAGATGGCTCAAATGTGTGCTGTAGTCATTTTTGTGTTTGGCCATTTGTGAACTGGTTAACACTCTGTCACTTACAGTGCTTTGTGGGTGTATCTTCTTTGCCCTGCATTCACATCTATAGAACCAATGAATGTTTACTAGAGCAGAAAATTGGTTACAACAGCATGTTCTTCATAGATCTATCCTAGATAAATAAAAGAAGTTTAAGCAACGTATCAGTGTTTCCCCACAGGATTGTGTGTCAAAGCCATGCCACAGTATTTTCCCTTGTGTTTCCTTTTGTACCCGTCTTCCCTGCATCTCCTGTGCTCCTGTCTGTACCTCTTTGTGTCTGGGTGTGGGCGTGGTCTCCCTTCCTCACTCTCATGGCTTCCAGCACTGCTCATCCTGCACACCTACCTCCCATTAGCTCATCACCTTCTCTAGCTTATCAACCCTGGCTCTACTCCCACTCGTCACCAGATCATTGTTTCAATTTCAGTGGCAGCTACACTCGCTGCTGACTGCCGTTTATATTTTATGAATTTCCCCACTGAGGGACGAATAAAGGAAAATCTAATCTTATCTTAACTCGCCTCTCTTGCTGACCTACCAGCCCACCAGCCACTTCCTAGTTTCCAAGCTAACCCCTGCCAGTCACATCTACCCTTATTCCCTCCGCCTACACCAGCTCTTCCATCTCAATCATCCTCACTTGCCCCTGCTGCCGCCAGCTCCCATCGTCCATCTGTCTTCAGCTGCTACCAGCCATCATCTTCTCTCCTCTTCACCTCCATTCCTGTGTACTTATTAATAAATCTTCATAACTTCGTCTCACCTCTGCGCCCTGTACATAATCGCTAAATGCTATGTGTGTAATGTTTTCTCAATTGTTTAGCCTTATTTTTTTACCTGTATGTTAGTATCTTTACATTTGTTATCTTTAAGTTTATGGCTCTAACTTTTTGAAATTACACATATTAAAAGGCCTCAGTGATCCAGTTTTTGTTGTGAAATAGTAAAACAGTGCTTCAAAATGCTTGCCACACCTTAGGAGGATTTAAGAAACATTTTTTTCAGTAAGGATGCTGACACAAAATAACTATTATACAAAAAATAGCACTGGCAATAGGTAAGCAGCAAAAATAGCGCTGATGAATGATACAGATTGTGATGAATGTGTGTGAATCATACAGTGTTCTTCCTTCTCGTCACTGCCATCTCCACAGTCATCCCGCTGGTTGCACAGCAGGCCGGAGTAAATACAGTAGCCGTTTTCACAGCGGAACCTGCTTGGCATCTCACAGGTGATGTTAACTGGTGAAAAACACATACAAATCTGAGTTAAAACCAACTGTGAACATGAAATATTAAAAACACTCTACACCTTTTCTGGAGAGGAAATTACTAACATGAAAATCCTCAAAATATTTCGTCAGTTGTTAGATTATGTTCATTTGTTAGGATTAGAATCATAGTAAGTGCCCAGAGGACTTTGCCATATACAATAAACAAAATGTTTCTCACAGCACAAATTGAGCTGTTCGTCAGAGTGGTCCCCACAGTCATCAAAGCCATCGCACACCCAGCCGTGGTGCACACACAGATGGTTCTCACACTCGAATTGATGTGGAGGGCACCAACGGCCTCCTGGGTAACGAGTAGCTGTTGGAGAAGGGAAAAATAGTTAATCACTGACGTCAATTGTTTGTACATATTTTGCCCTGTAGAACCCAGAACCCCAATCTATTGTTAAACAGTGAATACGCTGGAGTAGTCAGGGAAGAACTCTTGTTTATGGCAACATTGGAATCAGTGGATTCTGATATTTGAGGTATGGTGCTCACAGGATTCACAGAACAAGCATACCAAAAGACCCACAGTCTTTTTGGGAGCATTTTATGTTAGATAATGAACAGTAAAGAGATGACAGGAAATAAAAGGGAGAAATTAAGACTTGAATTGGGTGTGTTGTGGCTGATGGGGGGCAGCTCGAACCCTAGACCACCAGCCCATTAGTCCACAGTTCAACCAAACCATATCTAGACCGAATGTCTGAATATAAAAGCAAGTGGTAAAGAACCCAAACTGTCAGATGTAAATGTCCATGAGATCTTGTAAAATTACATTGAAGTTAAATCATTGTGGTGTAGTACACTGTAGTTGTGTTCATATGCAGTTTTACAACCTTTATGGACAAGTATAAAGGACATTTCAGGTATTTCAAATGTAAATAAGTGGTTTAGTCATTCAAAATTTGCTTTTACTCTGATTCTTGAACTGCTTTTACAGTTATGCTGTAGCATATTTTAGACATTTTTATACTTTAAAACTTTATATTTGAACAGTTAAAGGCTATGCAGATACCTTGTACACACTCACACTCACAAACAATAACAGAATACAAGGGCGCAAAAGTAGTGTAGGTGCCAGGCAGGTTGCCATTAGTTTTCATGTGGTTTACTTACGACAGCTGGTCTCATCTGACAGGTCCTGACAATCCGCCCGGCCATCACACTGCAGAGCAGCGGGGATACAGTGACCTGAGTCACACTGGAATGAACCTGGACGACACGTCTGCAGCTCTGGAAGAAAGCCAGGATGGTAACATGCGTATGTGTTGTTGTTTGACAGAGAACATTTCAAGGAAGTGAGTTTGTGTGCAGTGCCTGCTCACCACAGTCTCGTTCATCTGAGTTATCGCCGCAGTCGTTGTCAAAGTCACACACCCAGTTTCCAGGGATGCACTGTGCACTGTCACATTTAAATTCACTTTCGGAGCAAGGCCTCGGCTCTGTAGACCACAATCAGGATGAGACAAATACACATATCTCCAGTACGAAATCAGAATGAGATCTTATTGTTCACACACGTCCCACACAGGTTAAAACTAGACTGAGAGTAACTGAGAGTAGGTATGAGTAAAACAGCATAGTCATACTGAAGAAAAAACAATAATCTATATTTTGTAACTATTTGTGAATGGACTGAGCTGAAAAACACAGAGGACACTCACGGCAGTTTCTCTCATCTGAGCCATCACCACAGTCATTTGTCCCATCACACTGCCAGCGGATTGGGACACAGCGGTGGTTGTCACATCGGAAATCTCCCAGAGGATCACAGGTCACCTCCTCTGTTAGAAGACAAAGTCAGAAAGAGAAAGATGAAAGTTGATTCAACACGTGGTCAAAGAGAAAAGCAAAAATTCAGTCAGCCCATATTTAAAATGACAGATATTTCAATAAAAGATTAAAAAAGGTGGTCGCCTGTTTCTGTCTCCTGCTGCGCCTCACACTGTAACATCACCTACATTTTGTGCTTTGGTTTGGGCCACTGCCAGACACTGACTCAAATTTATCCTGCTTATTGAAAAGGTGTCAATACTGTGTTAATGGCAACGCCTTCGCAATATATCACATCTGCTGACACACAAGCACTGACCGCAGTCTTGCTCATCACTGTTGTCGATGCAGTCATTGGTGCCATCACAGCGGGCCCACTGAGGGATACAGCGGTAGTTCGTCTTGCAGGAGAACTCTGTCTCCTCATCACATCTGTAGTCTGGACCCACTGGACAGAGAAAGAGAGAAGGAAAGAGGTGAGTGAGAGCCAGACACAGAAAATGAAAAAAGGGTTAGGAGATGAGAAATGATGAGGAACAAATGCGACAGAGTGAGCGCAGCAAGTAAGAGCAGAAGGAAGAGGATGACAGGGAAAAGATTTATAAAAACCCTATACAACATCATTAATTCACTTTGATTCCTCTTGGGACATGGAGTCTCCATTGATTGTACATCACTGAAAAACATCTATGCTTGATTAAACTGTTAACTCTGCTATCAATTACAGCAGTGCCTTTCTTTTGTGTGTCAATCACAGGCACAAGTAGAAGGGAAATCAGGGGTATCACCGGTCTAATTCCTGCTGCAGCCACTGAACAAGACACCTCCTCTGGCTCACGAATATTAATAATATAATCTGTGTAAGTAGTGTAGTGTATCCTTTTCTTGTTTCTTTCTGGCTTTGATTCACTGAAGCTGCCGTTTCATGATGTCCAACTTACTGCAAGTTTCATATGGCTCATCAGAGCCATCCCCACAGTCATCCTGGGCATCACACACATAGCTCGATGGCAGACAGTGCCCATTGGCACACTGGAAGAGTCCCGGTTGGCAGGTCCTCTGGGAACAAGTCTCTGTGTCCTCGTCGCTGCCGTCTGAACAGTCATTTATTCCGTCACAGTGCATTGACACAGGGATGCACCTTTTGTTTTTACACTGGAACTGCCCGTCCAGGCATCGGTGGTCACCTGCAGGGAGAGACTGCACCTTAGTCTAAAGTGTGAGGGCTTCACCTGAAGCAAGAACGGTTACCGGTAAATGTAGTGTTCCTCAGCAAAATCCAAACAAAAGTGAAATAAAAAAAAAAAAACTATCTGGATAGACCTAAAATAATCACAGTAAAAATTTTAATTCTGCTTTCAGTTTCCTGCATGATTGCCTACAATGCTGCAGTTAATTACGGTAACTGTGTTAACAGTCATACTGCAGAGAGCCGCATCCTCGTCTGAACTGTCAGGGCAGTCCGGTTGGCCATTGCAGATGACAGCAGGGTAGGTACAGTTGCCGTCCCGACACTGGAACTGGCCAATGGGGCAATAACGGGGCGGGCAGGTCTGAGGTTCATCTGAGCCATCTCCGCAATCTGACTGGCCGTCACACTTCCACCATATAGGAACACACCTGAGGAAAAGAGAAAACACAACAGATTAGCTTGAAGAAGACAAAGGTAAAATTAATCTGCAAGAGTAGCTTTTTTTTTTTTTTTAGAGTTCATTATTTGCATCTTAAACAATCATTATCTTAACTTGGATATTTTTTGGGTTTGTATGCCTTTGACACTTTATTTGTCTACCTTTTCAGTAGTTTGTTCATATGATTAGGTTTTCTGTTCTCTGTAGGATTTTCTTGATAAAGACCAGAACTAGTTCAATCTCATATAGTATATTTTTAGAAATATATTAGAACACTGTCAATAAATCAAAGGCATATTACTAACCTAGTGTCAGCAATATTCTACACAAATAGAAGAAATTGCATCTGTCAAAGAACAGTATGCAAAAGGAAACACAAGTGACTTTATATCTGACTCACTTCTCATTGTCCCCACAGCGGAACTGGGTGCTGGAGCAGTCGGCGACACACTGGATTGTAAAGCCAACTGAGAGGGCAATGAAGTGATCTGGACACTCGCAGGAAGCTTGCTGCCCACCAGGGGCAATCAGACACAAATGAGAGCAGGTAAGGTGATGGGAGGAGCAGGGGTTTTCACCTGAGAAATAAGTTGATAAAAAATAAGATGTTGGTCAACTCTGAGCTGCAGTCTGTTGAGACAAGACGAATAAAAGCAACTACTGTTCAAATGTACGTACTGCTAAACTGCCTGTAAGGGTGGTAAATATGAATGTCATAAGGTCGATGTGTGTTGTTGCCCATGATTGTCCGCCCTTCGCCAGTGTACTTGTGGGCCTTCTCCACTGTGTATGTGTTCCAGTCTGTCCAGTAAATCCAGTCCTCAAACAGGGTAGCAGCGAAGACATGGGGAAGTGTACCAGCAATGGCCCTGTGTCGGTTCTGGCCATCCATGTCTGCAAAACTGGAAGGTAATACAGTGGATTAGTAGTTTTCTATTACTATTATACAGAAAATCTTTACGACTCAAAATGTCTGAATGTCTTAACTTACTCCAGAAAGTTAAGATGGGAATCAGCAAAGAAGATCTTGTTGGTGGTGTAGTCTATGGTCAAAGCACTGGGCCACTCCAGCTTGGCTGTGATAATGGCACTGACATTGTGTCCATCCATGCCAGCTCTGCCAATATATGCTGTGTCACCCCAGTCGGTCCAGTACAGCCATCTGCGTGAAAAGAGGACAGGAAGGAAGAATACAGGAGAGATGGGACAAATCCAAACAAAGGATTAAAGAGCTTTTCCCATCCCTGTCCTGTAAAACTGTAAAAACCTAATTTTGATGTGAGCCACAGATCAAAGTCCTGTGTGTGTGTGTGTGGAGGTGTGTCAGTACCCATATTTAGGGTTAACAGCCACAGCACGAGGTCGGCTGATCCTATAAGTGGCATTTCCATCTGTGATTGCTCCTGACAGCAGCGTCTTCTTGTAGCGCCCATCTAGCTCCATCACATTGATTGAACCGTAATAGGAGTCTGACCAGTACAACTTCCTGCAGCAGACACAAAAAGCTTTCACTGACATTCCTGCAGCCATGTTTAGGTCAGTCAGACTGAATCAGTACTCATAACAACAGTGTTTACAAAAAAAGATCTTAGTTTAAGGGAAAAATTCTCCTGCAAATTCAATGTTGTTTTTTGCAAAAATTTATCTACGTATTGGACTGCTTGTTGTTGAATAAACTTTTTCAGAAGTATTTCTTAAACAAAGAAATAGTAATAATGAGGTTCCTTCCACTTCACACGTACCTGCCCACCCAGTCTACTGCTAGGCCTTCAGCTCCAGTTACATCTTCATTGGCCAGTGTCTCCCTGTCAGTCCCATCGAAACGCATCCTCTCAATCTTTCCTGTCCCCACATCCAGCCAGTAAAGCCTCTTCTCAGAGTGGTCAAAATCTAATGCCACCACATTAGACAGCCCCTGCAGGACTATACTCAACTGTGAACCGTCAGTGGTCACATTGCGGATGTAGTAGCGATTACTGTACAACAGATATGGGGCAATAGCACTGTTCTGACGACAGGTGCGTCCATCCGCTTCAAGGATGTAACCCCGGGCACATCTGCAATGGTACGAGCCAGCAGTGTTGATGCATATCTGGCTGCAGACAGCGGGTGTGCTTAAACACTCATTGAGGTCCTCGCAGGCTTTGCCATCTGGCATGAGTTGATAGCCAGGGTTGCAGGAACAGTAGTAACCGGTGAGAGTGTCAGTGCAAATCTGTGCACACTTGTGGACTGATGGGTTCCTGCACTCATTGACTCCTAAACAACGCAGGAAGATAGAGACAGAAAAACAAGGTTGTTTTGAGTTGGCAAATAACTCATATGTAATAACTGTAAAGATGTTGGAATTTGTAAACAATGTATATTTAAATGTTTAAACATTCTTTTCGAATATTATACAAAAAATAGTCAATTGTGAAACTAATGATTAGTTGCTGCCCTGAAGTACCATAGATATGCATATGTGTATATTGATATATTCATGTATACTGTTAAAATATTAACAAGCAAAAGCACACACTTTTCACATTATTTTTTAAATCATCAGAGATAACATATTGGTTCACACAATTTGCCCAGTTAGAAATATATTCAAGGATAGTGAATAATATACAAAAAATGTTCACTGCTTAAAAAGCAACCCCTTCACTTGTTTTCACTGAATTGAAGCAAAACAGCAGCAAAATGTCATATTTCCTCTCACCGCAGCCTTTTTCGTCGCTGTTATCCTGGCAGTCCTTCTCCCTGTTGCACACCTTATTGACGTCAATGCACTCGCCTGACTTGCACATGAACTGTTGGGGAGCACAGGTGGGCTGGGGCGTAATGCACAAGCTGTCTGCCTCATCTGAGCCATCCATACAGTCGCTCTCTCCATCACAGATGTAGGCGCCAGGAATGCATGCTCCGTTACCGCAGGTGAACTGGTGGCTGCTGCAAGTGTCATAAGTGCAGCCCAACTCATCACTGCCATCGCCGCAGTCGTTCACACGATCACAGCTGGGGAGGAGGAGTAATTTATTAGACTCTATTCAGTGACCAGAGAATTAGTTTATGGACTGGTAAACAAATGTCTGCTTTGATTCACTCACACACACACTTCCTACTTACTGGTAGGGGATGAGGATGCAAAGCCCATTGGAACAGGCAAACTCGTTCATATGGCAGGTGCGGTTGGGGCAGTTCTGGAGCTCATCAGCCGCGTTGGCACAGTCTTTCTCCCCATCACACACAAAGTTCATCGGTACACAGCGCGGGTGACCGGGGAGCCAGGTCGGGCAGGTGAACTGGTTGGAACTGCAGGTACGTTGGCCTGCCGGAGACAGAGAGAGGATAAGATGGATAAACTACACAATACCATAAACATGTGCAAGAGCAGACATTCAGCTGTAAAGACTTTATGAGCAAACATGATAAAAGTGTACCAGGAGGCGAAAGTCAGAGGAGACATGGGCTATATGACAAATAGATTCCCAGTATTATCCTCACGCAGTGTAATTAATAAATGTCAGTGCTATCTCACCACACTGCAGTTCAGGAGCCTCGTCACTGTTGTCCCAGCAATCATTGTTGCCATCACAAACCATTGACTGGGGGATGCAATTTCCATTGGTACAGGTGAACTGGCTGGGATTGCATGTGTTGCTTTGATCCTCTGCACAAGAGCAATGAAGAAGAGATCATTTTCAAGCATCAACAGAAGATCTAATCCAATTGGGTTGGCAAAAAAAAAATTAGCACATGGCGATCACTGATTCATTTTATTAATAAATATGTCATCTATTCAGACAAACTGACTGCTGGGTTTAGCAGTAGGATACAGGTATGACTGCCATAAGTAGCAAGCAATGACAGCATAAAGTATATATCCTAATTAATAGTACATCTTTTGCACAATTTGGGCTGTGAATTACAAACAAAAACTGAAAAACTAATTGTAAGTTACTGGATATAAAATTATCGCAATTCATTGGCTTGACTCACTAAAATCATACACAAAATATGGTCATTAACTACAAAGTCACACCTCTACTTTCAGCAATCAAGTCATGTCAAGATATCAAGACACTGAATGTATTGTGAATGCAAGTTGCATCTCTCTTAGCCAAAATAGCCAAGCCAAGCCAAAATATCAAATATAAATGCAGAGAACTCACCACAGGAGGGAGGTTCATCTGTCCCATCACGGCAGTCAGGAAGGGTGTCACACACCCAAGAGTTGGGTATGCACTTCCCTCCATCGCAGAGGAACTCGTCCGGAGAACATGTACGGCTCGCTGTAGCAGAATAGCAAAAATCAACAATTGCACAGATTTGGGCATATATCCATGTAGAGTTCTACTGAATCTACTTAGGAGGTAAAACATAAACAAACCAGAGTGTCTTGCTTTCTCCCTCTCTCTATACACTCTCTCATTCAGCAGCAAGACAAACGTTGAGTGTTAAGTGATGTGAGTGTTGGCAACTTACCGCAGAAGAGAGGATTCTCATCACTGTTGTCTCCACAGTTGTTGTAGCCATCACACAGGCTTTCAGGGTAGATGCAGATGTTGGTGTTATCACACTTGACTTGGCCCGCAGGACATGTTCTGTCAGCTGGAGAGGCCAAAGGTCAAAATATCAACCACAGGATCAAAAACACAGGAGCAGTGACAGCCCTGTGAAACTTGATAAATGTCTCTTATTCAGAAGGTAGAAATTACAGGTGTGATATTCTTCTCTACTGGCACATGAGTAATGCTTTGCATGAGGGAACTTAAACAATTGAATGAGAAAGAGCAGGGCAGGCAGTCACTCACGGCAGTTGATTTCGTCAGAGGCGGTGTTGTCTTTGCAGTCGTTCTTGCCATCACACACATTGGCTGCACTGATGCAGCGTCCGCTGGCACAGGTGAACTCAGTAGTGGGGTTACATGTGGGGAAGGGGCAGCCTTTCTCATCACTGTTGTCACCACAGTCGTCTGTGTAGTCGCAGATGTAGGAGACCGGCACGCAACGTCCATTGTCACAGGTAAATTCTGTGGCTGAACAGGTGTGGAAGGCTGGGCAGGAGGAACAACAGAGAGGTGATTTACTTTTTGCTATAATATTTATATTTTGGGCTTTCTTCTTATTCTGTTTTTTACGAGCAAGTCAAGCTGCAATCCACGGATTAGCAAACAGACATTAGTATTTTACCAATATTACAAACTACAGGTAGAGAGAATTGACGGTCAAAGCCAAAAACAAAATGAGTCCCCTTTTCCCACATTGATACTGCATGGCCCTTTTTATACATAATGAAACAAAACAAAAATCATTAGTGTTTATGTGCAACATTTTGATCTGCTGTCTTATTTGATTAAAAGTCAGACTAATCCTCATGTCTCACCACAAACTCTCTCCAGCTCATCCGTGTTATCCTGGCAGTCGTTGAGGCCGTCACATTTCCGGTGTGCTGCGATGCAATTACCATTGAGACAGGTGAACTGGTCTGGATGACAGCGTGTCCCTGTGTCTTGGATACAGTCTTTGCCGTTGTTGGCCAGATACCACTTCCCTTGATTAGGACACTGGCACTCTGGACCCACCGGACCTGCAGGACAGATTATAGGAGGTGAGGGAATTAACAATGGAGAGGAACAGAAGGGAACACAGAGATAATCTGTCTTTTTAATTAGTAGTACTGTGTGCCTCTTGGGCCATTTAGGATGCTCAGAAGTTTCTCTATTTCCTTTGAAGTCTTAGTGAGAAAATTTTAACTTCAACTTAACATGAAGTCACTTGAAAAGCAAAACATTAACTCCTAATGTGTCTGTCTCTGTTAAGGCTTTACGAGGTTTTTATGTAATATTTTATTTTGAATTATTCTATTCAGAGGCCACAGGCACAATTTCAGGCACCAAAAATGATGAGTCATTTCCATAAAATAACTGTCCCTTCAACAGCTAAAAATTAGGCTGTCTGCAGAAAGCTGTTTACTGGAGTATTGGAGGGATTCAGCACATTATCTAGTAGCACCCACATGTAAGAGTGTGCTCTTACCAGAAACACAGATGTGACTGCAGCCTCCGTTGAACTGCTGACAGAAGCTGGAGCAGCTCTCTTGCTTAGATGCGGCATAAACATGGATGTCATTTGGTCGGTACGCCAGGTCCTGAGCCAGCACTGTGAAGCCAGAGCCATCCTCCTTCCTAGCTCTAAAGACGGCTCTCTCAGTCCAGTCAGTCCAGAAGATGTCCTGTTGGAAAACAGTCATGGCATATGGGTACTGGACTCCCTGCACGATCACCTGTCGGTTTTCACCAGTCAGAGTGGCCCGCTCGATCTTATCTCTGAGAGGAAACAATAGAGTTGTCAGTTGAAACGTGAGCAGTATAGGATCTGCTGCAACACAGTGTGTATTAAAAAAATAAACCTACAGTGAGGCATCAGCCCAGTAGAGCATTCTTTCCTCATAATCCAGAGACAGGCCATTGGGCGTTGTCAGGCTGCTGTTGATGATAGCGGTGCGGAGGTTTCCACCCAGTGTGGCCCTCTCAATCTTAGCTGGAGCGCCCCAGTCAGTCCAGTACAGGTAACTGGGCAGAGAGAGCAGAGTGAGAAGGTAGGAGAGGAGCTCATGGATGGTCTTTGATCACAACATAGTGAGTGCGTCACATCTCTGTCCAATCTGTAAACATTTGGTAGGGAAGTAAGTGTTTTACCCATAGCAGGGGTCTACAATGATGCCTCTGGGACGATTTGCATGGGCAATGAGTGAGCGGTTCATCCCGTCTACCCCCATGGACTGCACATTGCGGCTATAATAGTCAGTGAAGTAGAGACGCTTGTTGACCCAGTCATACGCCAAACCCTCTGGGTCATCCAGATCTATGCAGTGTAACAGAGAATGATATTGAATGAGGAGAGACGAAAACAATGATAAGATCATGAAGAAAGTGAGAAATGAAACAGAACTAAAGAAGACAGTGTGAATAAAAACAGGAAACAGAAAAATATATTACAAGTTGGAGTCCCAAAAAGGGAACACATTAATGCTGAACTCACTTGAAGCTATAATGACAGGTGGGCTGGTGCTGGATGTCGTGGTGATGTAGCCAATTTTGCTACGACCAATCCCCGAATACTGGGTGAAGAAAATTTGCTTCTCCTTGAAGGAATAATCCAAAGCCATCAAGTTGTAGCCCACATTAACTGTTGGATAGGGGGCGCTGTGATCTGCAGGGTCTAATCTCAAGCTATTTAGCGTGTAGTCTGTGGTGTAAACTAGAAACTCATCAAGTCCATAACCACATGTTACCCCATTACTAAGGAGTGAGCCATGTGCACAACCACATTTTGGTTTCTCCTGGTCTGGCATGGCAAAGCAGAGCTGCTGACATCGTCCATTATCTTCTTGACAAGGGTTAAAGCCCACCTGGTTGGCAGACGTAGGCTGGACATGAGCATCAAAGACAGTGACATCCATCAGCCCATCAAGATTGTTTCGAATTACCTGGCCCAAACAAAAAATATTGTCATTTAGTGTCATGGACAAAGATATAAAATTGTCTGTCAATCAACTAATTGTTTAAATTCTACCACCCACTATGCAGCCTTCACTCATGTCATTCCTTACCTATGTAAAATGTGATGTTTCCCAATGTTAACTGTAACTGCTAAATGTTTTTCACTGCCCTCCAGCCATCTTTTTCTCTATTCCCAAAGGGCGAGTTTCCTCCAGCCATCCAGGCCAAAGAAAGATTACTTTCTGACTTGATTGTAAAGCTGCCATTATGCTAGGGTCAAATTAGTTTAGATAGATCAGAACTGAAACAATTAATCAATCAGTCGACTGACAAAAATTACTTCTTGACTATTGTATTAATCAAAGACTTTTTTTTTTAGTAAAATTACCAAGCTTTTGTTCCAAATGTGAGGATTCTGTGATTTTCTCTTTTTATATCATTGTAAACTGAACATATTTGGATTTTGGATAGTTGGTTAGACCAAAGAAGACATTTGATATCTGTCATCATCATTTGTCATCATGGACTGTAAGAAACAGTAACAGAGCTTTTCACAATTTTATAGACATTTTATATACCAAACAACTCTACTGACGGCAGATAATCAATGACAAGGCGGTAACACCATGACAATACTATATAGGGCTAAATACAAAATGTGTATGTGCATGTGATTTTTACATAAGGAAATTTTGGACATAAATTGACAAGTGTCCCTGTAATATTTGAGCCAATGTACTGTGTTTCCACAACAAACTGTACTAGTTTGTTGTAGTAGTAGAACATATTACTTTGCTATTTCAATGGCCGGTCACAAAACAGCATCATCATGGAAGCCAAAACTGTGTGTTAAATTCAGCGGATTTAACTCTCACCTCTGGCTGCTCAGAATTGGCTGGGTCCTTACTGGCCTGGAAGAGCTTCCCAAGCTTTTTATCCACCCACAGCATGTAGTTTCCAAATATAGCCATTCCTGTTGGAGATGGATACCGGCTCCCATACCTGATAATCTGCCTCTGTGTGCCGTCTTTGTACATTCGAGAAATCATATCAAGAACATCATCTGTCCAGTAGAGAAAATCACTGGCGTAATCAACGGTAAGACCACGAGGTGATGCTAAGCTTTCTGATGCCAACACTGTGCGGTTGGTGCCATCCAGCAGGGAACGCTCAATCTTGGGTGTTTGGCCACCATCAGTCCAGAAGAGGTAGCGAAGTTTGGGGCTGACAGCCACATCACGGGGCTCATCCTCTGAGGACTTGAGGAGAATCCTTCGATAAGTGGTGTTGATGGCAACCACCTCCAGCAACGTCTCACTCTCAAAGGCATTGGTGAAGTATAAGCTACCTACAAATGTGAATCAAGAGACAAGAAAGATGAGAAATACAACACTATAGTGCTTTGGTATGGTGCACCTTTGCTACCGGAGCCTCAAAAAGGTAATAGATAAATAAAAAGATGGTTGAGTGCCTTCATACCTGCAATCCAGTCTACAGCAATGCCCTGGATGCCTCTTCTTCCAACGCCTGAGGTGATGACACTGCTGTAATACCCTCCATCTGTTTTGGCCCTGAAGATGCCCCTATATGCACTAGAGGTGCTGTTGTCAGCCCAGTATACAAAGCCAGATGCAATATGGAGGTCCAACTTGCCCTTCTGGGAGTATGAAGCTACAAAAGATAAAAAAACACTTTGGTATTTATAACCAATAAACAAAACAAGGCTGAACATCACAATGCAGAACAATATTAAGCCAACATACGTCCACGGACAGGCACCATAGCGTCAGAGTGGTCCGAACTGTTTATGTGGAAGCCACGGATGTACATAGGGGTGGAGACAATTGCGAAAGACTCATACTGTTCACAACGGGAGCCATCCTGAGAGGGGTAAAAGCCTGTGGTGCAGGCACAGGTCTTTTGATTGTCTGGTTTGGGTAGACAAAGGTGGGGACACCCCCCGTTGTTGGAGCTGCAGCCATTGGTGCTTCCTGAATCTGAGATAGAAAAGAGAAAGAGAGTGGTGGAAGTGAGCATTACTGTTTGCACCCATATGCAACTGAATAACTGAAAAACACGGAAACAAGTTACAGAGGCTACAATTTTTCTTCTCAGATAAAAAATGCTTGACAAATATTTTGTGCGTGCAGAATCTTTGACTTACAATGTCAATAGTGTTCATCGTTAGCATCTAAGCCCCTAAACAATGGGCTGACCCTTTTAAATCACTTAAAAAAACAAACACCTTTTCTTAATGTAATGCAACTCGTAGTAAAAATATGCCTTTAAAGGTTATTATTACTATAATTTATTATTTATTAATATTTTTAGCATCTACATGTATGAAAATAATATGCTGCACATAAAAATGACTTATGATGCACTATTGTGTACAGTTGTAATTCATCATACAATCAAATGTATTAATTACTCTAATAACTCTCTATTTACCACTACATTATCAACTTTTTCTTTTCTTTCTTCTAACTGATGAATAATACACACACAGGATGGGGAAATCGCAAGAGAAAGATATCTTCTCCAAATTTAAATAATAACAGATTATTTTCTCATCTAAATAAAAAAAACAAACAATGAGAGCTGAAATGGTAAAAGGCCTAATCAACACAAAACCTACATTCAAAAGATGAACTACAAGTGGTGCTAAATCCTGCTGTGTGCTGTCCTTGAGGGGGACACCTAAAAATTCCTACTTGCTCACTTACTGGCAGTAATTACCTTTTGCATAATATAGCAGCCTGGATGAAAACACTGCAAAAGCTCAAGGACAGACACATGTGGATTAAACAGAAAAAAAGTTAATCCACATACCGTCCCTGGCATGCACTTTAAGGGCACGGAGGCCAGACATGCCACTCCTCATTTCCACCTTATTGCCTCCGTTTTCCTTGTCCACTCTCTCAATGACCTCGTAGTCCAAGTCGGTGAAGTAGAGGTGGTTCTGATAGATTGTGAGCCCCCACGGATGGGAGAGGCCACTCACCACTATCATCCGGCTAACTCCATCCATGGTGCCACTCTCGATCTTGGCAAAAAAGGGAGAAGAGCAACGAAGAGCATGATGAAGATGAAACTCAAGCTTGATCTGAACGCAGTAGATAGCTGGGGTCGAAATGGCTTCTTATATAGTGAGACACTGATAGGTAAAAAGAGTGAGGATGAAACATGTTTCATTACGAAATTTAGGTTAAATGTTTTCACGAACCAAAAAAAAAGCTATTTCCGTCAACATTCTCAAAATTTAGCTTGTAGTGAAATGTACAGTACCGACAACATTTTTGTTCTTAGTCTATATTTTGAGTATGTATGTATGTATGTAGTATGTACAATATACATACCACCCCTGAGCCCATCACACCCCAGTACAGTTTCCTGGCAGGGATGTCAGCAGCAATGAATCCTATGTTAACCAGGTTTCCTGTGTAGAGGTTCCTGAGGTTTCCTCCATCCATGTCAGCACTGCCAACCTTTGGAGGAACTCCACTGTCTGACCCCCTGTCTGTCCAAAACAATTTCCTGGAAAGTGTAAATATGAGAAACTGAACGTTAGTCAGTCAAAAAATGAGTCAGTTATCATGTTGTTGCAGGTTTTGAATGGAGCTGTGTGTAAAATTACTCTCTCGGTAAAACAACATCCAGGATGTACGTACAGACCGTGGTTATTTTTACCTACCGTATACAAATGCTAAGATGCATGCACAAATGTCTGATGTGTTAACTATGACTGTTAACAACTTTGGGTGGGTTATTTATATCACAAGAAACATAGATTACACATATTACTGTAGGAGACATGAATCCTCTTAATTTGCAATTATGCTTTAAACCATTAGGCCACTTTATCGGTCTATGTCCAGTGTCACTGAACTTAAGTAATACAACAAATTCTCCAAAGCGTTCTTTTCTTTGTGAATTGATGCTTTACCCTCCAGCTGGATGCAGGGCTATTCCCACGGGCTCTCCTATGCCCTCCGGTTTACCAGTGGAGGCAATTAGCGTCTTCCTATAGTGCTGGTTTCCATCCACACGGATTACCTAAGTCAAGCATACAAGTTTTGTTTATGTACTTCCACGACAAAACAGAAATTAAGTGATTAAAAAATGGACAAAAAGCAAGAAGAAAATGCTGAGATTCAGATCAAAACACTTTTGAAATGCACATTAAAGAAAATGAAATAAAGATATTAAATCAGACTTTCAGAATAAGAAATCCAGGATGCATGAATGAATTGAGATTCAGTGTTCTTTAAGAGAAGACAGGGAGGGAGCATGTTTATTTTTAACAACACTATAGCCTCTTTATATTTCCATTTACACTTACTTTTTACATGTTTAATCTAGTAATTTTCGCTAGCCTTTTTTGTCTGAGGCTAATTTTTCAATGTTGGACTACTTCCCATTGAGCTGTCAGTACTTAACACTGTTCATTACTTTGTCTCAAAAGATGCTTACCTCTATGGCTTTGACAGTGGGATTGGTGTAGTACATTACTCTGCCTAACCAATCAAAAGCCAGACTAGATGGTGAGCCCATGACAGCAGCTGGAGCAAACTCGGATCTGTTGGTACCGCTGGTTTTCACTTGCCATATAGAACCCTGATGTTAGAGCAAATTATAGACTATACTTCAAAACAATCCTTTTAGAATCTGTAGATACTCAAGTAATGCATTAAACAACCTAAAAACAGAAGGAAATATGCACAACTGAATATTGACAATTAACCATACTTGCATTATATGTTTTTGAAATAATAAAATCAAGCAAGGTATTAAGTAGAGCTTAACCTTCTTCCTCTCTTCTATGGAGATACGAATTACACAACTGCCTGTAATAGCACATTTTATTCAAAAGCTGTTCTTGCATCACAGTAAATCCATACGCTCATTTTAAGACCTCCACTCACAGTGCTCTGCACCCAATAGACAAGCTGCTCCTGGTCATCAAAGTCCATGTCCCGCCCCTGGCTGATGCCCGACACAGGGGCCATGGCATTGTTGGAGGGATCAGCAGGGTCCAGAGGAATGCCAAAAATCACTGAATCTCTCACCACCATCAAGAAGGGCTTCTCATCTAGAACAGAAACACATATGAGAGGAACATAATACTCACACAAAGGGGGAACAAGCAAGAGAACATGATTTTAGCATTTTAAATTTAAATCAGAATGAGAAAATGAATGCTCATCCACATAGTTTACATGTACCAACATGGTTAAATTCTGTTAACTTTGGTGCACAGAACACTGTAAAAAATAAAACTGCTGTAAAAAATTCTACCTTTGATACAGGTGCGTTGATCAGTATCCAGCTTCCAGCCAGACTGACAGTGGCAGGTGTAGTACCTGGGTCTCATGCCTGCCAGCAGGCACAGCTGAGAGCACAGATGTTCTCTGCATGGGTTGAAAGCTAAATACAAAACCACAGTGTCACCTTCAGTCAGACTTAATATGACCGTTGACATATTATTTCAACATGCTATTTAATTACTCATATTAAAAGGATGATCTGATGCAGCTATTATGCACGAGGTTTACATGTACGACATTTCTCAGTGTTACTTTATGTACTATGACTAAGGTTATTGTAGTACAGGCATTTTATTGTATTTTCAGCAATGGCTGCTACTGCTGTTCATGCTAATTGTCAGAGTTCTTGATTTGTTCCAAATCCTCGTTCTAGGCTTTTGATATTGTAAAATATTTTTTTATTGTGTACCTGAGAATTTTTGTTGTTTTCCTTAAAAACAATAACATGTGGTTAACATAACTTCAGTCACATGCATTCAAGAACATCAAAACCAGACATATTTTTACCTCTTAAAAAGTATCCAAGTAAGACTTGTTTAAGTGGAAGTTACCTGCGGGCTGTTTGATGGGATGGTCCATAACGATGCCCATGGGCTGGTACACATTGTTCAGCAAAGTGGTGACATTGCCACCATGGAACTTGTTCGTCCTCATCACCTTGCTGGTGTAGCGCTCCGACCAGTAGATGTTGTCCTCGAAGATGGTCATACCGTGTGGGTGCTGGAGAACCTGAAGTGAGTTGGGCATACACAGGGATGACGCTTCATACCTTATCCACTGAATATTTTAAGCTCAGATGTCTATTTCAGCATCAAACTGATTTATGTTGATATCATTACACCTGTTCATATGTGGAAACTTACTCCCTGTCTTACCACCTAAGTCACTGCTGAAAGAAGGTAGTGTTTCTAATGTCTCTCATGTTCCCGCTACTATCTAACCTACCACCTTCAGAATAGGATTAGGGAGGAGGAGTAGCAGTACAAAAAAAACAAACTTACTGAAGGAAGAAAATCAGTGTCACAGTTCTTAGTCTATTAGAGTTTTAATAGAGACCCAAAACAGTGATTATAATCTCTGACATGAAAAGGATTAACAAATACAGGTTAAAAAAATAGAGGACTGACTTGATTTGATTCATCTTGTTGTATTGAATACAACATTTGTTGTTTTTTCTGGTTTGACTAATTATTTGTCACCATGGGTAAAATG
The DNA here is from genome assembly GCA_037975185.1 of Centropyge bicolor. NCBI lineage: Eukaryota > Metazoa > Chordata > Actinopteri > Pomacanthidae > Centropyge > Centropyge bicolor. The sequence goes on from JBBMOC010000119.1 coordinate 598,791, forward strand.
TCTCCTTTGTTTTGTCTCAGATACCGATGGATGGATAGATCTAAACCTACCATGTCACTTGCCATGACCTGATGGCGGTTATTGCCCTCGTAGTCACAGTAGTCAATATACTTGAGGTAGGCGTCAGCAAAGTAGACCCTACGTGTGGTGTAGTCCAGGGCCAAGCCATTGGGCCAGTAGAGCTTAGTACTGACAATGACTTGTCTCAAGGCTCCATCCATATAGGCACGCTCGATCCTGGGATTCTGACCCCAGTCTGACCAGAACATCAGGTTGGTGCTAGATGGAATGACAGTGTCATAAGGAGCTTTAAAAATATTACTTATCATTTAGGAGCTCGAAAGAGTTGACATATTTTATAATGACTTATTGAGCTAAACATAAAATAAAAAAGACGGCAATGTATTATCAAATTAAAGACTGTCGCTTGTCAGTCTCTACCAAAGGGTTACTTACTGGTTACGGGGGTCTAAGACCAGTCCACGGGGACTGGTAACATTCTTGGTGAGGAGGACTTTACGAAAGCAACCGTCCAGAGTGGACACCTCAATGTTCTCCATGACAGAGTCGGTCCAATAAAGGTTCCGACCTACCCAGTCCACAGCTATGCTCTCTGGTACCATCAGACCAGAGGAAAACACCTAGAACAACAGGGACACAGTTTTAAGTAGCTTATGACTGTTTTTGTTATACAGCAGGTGCTTATAAATTATACCCTTTAAAAAAATGTGTGACCAGTGGTCTCTTGCTGCAATGCATCTGTTCCATCATTTTTCATACTTCTCGTTTGTCGGTGCCGTTCTGGAAGGCACTCCATATCTTCTTCTGCGAGGCATCAGCCCAGTAGATTCTTGAAGTTACGTGATCAAAGTCTACAGTCACAATATTTGAACCACTGACCACTGGATAAATCTGGGGTGGTCTCGTGTTGATCCGGTGGGCGATGATCTGGCTACGCTTGGTAACCAGAAGTTCAGCTGCCAGTGTGTCTAAGGGCAGAAAAATATCCTGTTTTCCACCAACATCTGGCCAGTGTACCACTGTGTACACATGTCCATGCTACACATAGACAAGAATTTTACAAACAAATACTACATACAGTCTGTGCAAATAACTAGTATTCTGCTTTGTTTACATATAATGTATACCACTGTCAGTAGCTTACTATGTTATACCTTGCTAAAAGCAGATTCATTTGTAATGTGATGTGTGTTGCTCACCTGCAGCTTTGCAGGTGCGTCCATCAGGCTCCAGGAGGTAACCATCTGAGCAGTAGCACCTGAAGCTTCCTCTCTCATTGTAGCACTGCTGGCTGCAGAAACCTGGGATCAGACACTCATTGATGTCCTCACAGGTCTTAGAGTCGTTGAGGAGCTGGAATCCTGATGGACAGATGCACTGCGCCCCAAAAGGTCCTTGGACACAGTGGTCACTGCAACCCCCGTTGTTCAGATTACAGTCATCTTGGTCTTCATGAAAATAAATGACAGTGAGTTAGTACTGTGCATTTATCAGGCATCGTGCTGTATTTGCTGTTGCTGACTTTTGTCCATTTTAGTGGTGTTTCTCTTTATAATGCTTCCTTTTATTCTTGTACATTAAATTGTGCTACGTTTGTGCTAATGTCCTACAGCCTGTTACATTTTTGACATGTCGCTGAATTACCTTTTGATTGTTCATAACTCTCTTTAAATCACATACATCAGTTCCATTTATTCTGTTTTTAGCATAAGTCTTTACTTAGGCTTAAATATATACACTCACTGCAGATAGGTGACTCATCTGCTCCATTGGGACAGTCCCTCTGGCCGTTGCACACCTTGTCCAGGTCAATGCACAGCTGGGTGTTGGGGCACTGCCACTGGTTGGAGGGACATCTAAATGGAGGGGTGGGGCAGTTCTGTTCATCACTCATGTCCCGGCAGTCATTATCACCATCACACAACCAGCCATTTGGGATGCATTGCTTGTTGGCACACTGGTAATAGTTGGTTCTGCATGTGATGGGCGGGCAGGAGATGTGTTCGTCAGATCCATCCTCACAGTCTGGATGGCCATCACACTCCCATTTGTCTGGTATGCAGAAACCATCACTCTGGCACTGGTATTCATCATCATGGCAAAGGCCTGGACCTCGAGTGGCTGGAGGAGACGCAGCCATTAAAAAATGAACAAAACTGCAGTCGCTTACTCTGAAAAATTTCAGTAACTCACCAGCAGAAAGAGAAATACTGAACATAAAGACAGAGGTGTAATGTGTATTAATCATTGACTCAAGTCAATAATATTTTTCTATCTGATTGCATAATATCAACAGTATAGCCGACAGAATTTCAAGTGGTGCAATTGGTCGGAAATGAAATTACTAATTAGCATGACTGACATACAAATTTTGTTATATCATTGGTCAGAGTTGCTAGCTTACGACAGCCTCGTTCATCAGAATGGTCCCTGCAGTCAAACACTCCATCACATTGATATGACGACGAGACACACTGGTCTCCACTGGCACAGGCAAACTCATAGGAGGCACAAGAAATATCTTAAGGTGTAAAGGAGAAAAATAAGAGGGAAAAGATAAGTACTTAGCTGTAGCATGGAAATAAGTCACTAAGCAACACAAACTATTTCAGAACACCATAAATGATCAAAGCAAATAAAACAACTCAACATAGTAAAGTGAAATTATTGTAATTCCTTACCGCAATTTTTCTCATCAGAGCCATCCCGGCAGTCCTGATCTCCATCACACACAAAGTGGGCATGAATACAGCCTTGGTCAGGACACAGGAAGTAGGTAGGAGGGCATGTTGTGACAGTTGAATCTGCCAATCATAGACACAACTCATTTAACAGAATTTAGTTAGATTGCACTTACAAGAAGATATTTGTTTGCACAGCATTTTATGGAGTAAAATCACAGTGAGTGGGTGCAAGTGGGCTGAAAATGGATGGTCCCTACACACTTACTGCAGTTGTGTTCATCAGAGCCATCACCACAGTCATTGACACCATCACACAGCCATGCTTTAGAGACACACCTGTTGTTATCACAGGTAAATAAGTTGGCAGCACAAGTGGTAGGGAGTTTAGTGGGACAATTAATTTCATCAGAACCATCGCCACAATCATCCATGCCATCACAGCGCCAACTGGACAGGATGCAGTGCTTGTTGTTGCAGGTGAAAGCCCATGGAGAGCAGGTCGCTCCTGAAAAAATTATATGAGGCAGGAAATTGGATTAATAAAATTGCTTGCTTGATAATTTCCTGCCACTACTCCTCAAAACACACATTTTCCATACAGTCACCTGTATCAGTGCAGTTGGCCTCGTCTGTCTTATCTACGCAATCAACAATTCCATCACAGCGGAAGGAGATGGGTCGACAGCGCCCTTCATCACATTCAAAGGCGTAGTCGCCACAGTTGTTGTCAGGTGGGGGAACAGAATCATCCTTGATGCAGTCCCTCTTATTGGCCTGAAGTTTCATGCCATATGGACAGCCACATACTCGACTTGAGGGAGGAATCGGAAAACAAAAGTGGCTGCAGTACCCATTGGGAATCGAATTGCACTGGCTGGTCAAACCTGTCAAGAGAGTGAAGATGCAGTCAGTGAGTTTCTGGATTATGTTATCTGGCTGACTGACACTGCTCAACTATTGGCTCACCCTGCAGTCACTGACTATTCTGGTCTGAGAATGTGATATGGATCATTCTATTCTTTTCAAGCTCCATTATGTCACTCTTTTCCCTGCTTACTAGCAGTCGATTCAATTGATTCTGTTGATACAAACAGCTGGCTAAACTGTCAGAATTTGGGTCTTTCCTAATCGCTCTGCATGAGTCCCAGTTGTAGGAATGGAGTGTTAAATTACGTGTAGACACCAATGCTTCCCTGAGTGTGAACTTACTGCTGTGGAGGTCAGCTATATAGGCTTTGACATTCATGATGCCAGTGATTCCTTGTCTGATCATAAAGCTTCCTCCTCCATCCCTCTTCCTCATCTCGAATATGCCTCTGGTCCTTGTATCAGACACATACAGGTAGTCTACAAGACAGAAAACAAATGGTTAAAAAAAGACTAGTAAAAGATACAAAAAACAAATGCACATTCAGAAAATATAATAAATAAGTTCAGGGTAACTGTATTACAGTCATTTTAGAACAGGTAAAATATGAATGTGTTGAATATGCACAACAATGTATACAATATAAACAAATTCTATAAGCGAGAAATGAATATGTACATACATACAGACAGGAAGAAAATATTTAGATTAATACTATTAGCTATTTAGATTAGCTATTTAAAGGACTGAGCATTTGCATTGAGTCACAGTTGAATATAAACTTGAATAAAATCAATCAATACAATTTGAATAACATTGGGTGTGATACAGCTGTACTAAAATAGGTGGAGCTCATGAGGAGAGACAAAGAAACCCACTTGAATAAACTGTCAGAGAAAAAGGTCGAGTGATCTGGCCAATATTTGTAAACGTCTGCCTGTCATATCCATGAATGCTAATGTGGCCGATCTGCTTTAATTGGGAATCCACCCAGTACAGCCTGTCCATCCTGTCAAAGACAGATCACAAGGAGTTAGCCAATATAAAGGAATCCTGCAGTCCATGAAACTTTTTTGACTGCTTGAAAATAATTGTTGATAATTGTTCACTGAAATCACATCATAATCCTGCAGGTCATCACTGTGCTTACACATAATCAACAGCCAGACCATATGGCCATCCCAGTGTTTTGTTGACCAGAGGAACAGCATAGCTGCCATCAGTGAAGCCTCGCATTATGACCGCCGGACGGTACCAGTCCGACCAAAACAAGTAGCTGTGGATAGACATTTGGTTAATCACACATGAGGACAGATCTATTTAGTGCCAGTCAAAAAATATTGTGAAATCAATTGACCTTGGGGTATTATTTATGGATTATAACATAACCTTGGAGCCTGAATGTATTTATTTATCAATTATGGCTGCAATTGGCATTAAGTGGACCATCTAAATTATATAAAATTAGTACCTATCCTTTTCTACACTTTTCAGATGCGTAGTAGCTAGCTCGAATCTAGTTTACTGAACTATAGTAATGTAGTGACTACAGTAAAAGACAGTTTAGAAAATACTGCATACACAATGGAAGCTTACTAGACTGTGATATTTACTCTTTATATTTAAGGAAAATGTGCTGTAATGTGTACTGTGTTTAATTCCCTTTCTGTCCCTGCAACCTGACATGTCCTCAGAAACTAATCACTCTGTGGTATATACAATTGATAAATCTGAGCACTCACCCAGAACTTGGATGCACAGCAACTCCTTTTGGGTTCCTCAATCCCGTCACAATGTCTCGTCTGGATTTGTCTGTGACTTTGAAGGCCACAACTGACTTGTAGGTGCTTGTGGTCCAAAACAAGACTTTGGAGGTCCAGTCATAGGCCATGGCATCAATCGTTCCCACTCTGTACCCTGTCAAAATCTGTTGGACTGAGTATGCATAAAGACAATCAATACAGTGAGGTGTGACACACAGAAACCTTTTTTAATACTTGATCTCACTGGGTGATCTCATGCTTTATAAGACAAATATAATGAAAAGTCACCAGTGCCATTGAGGTTCGACTTATAGACGAGGCCTTTGGACCTGTCATTGTAGAAAAGGGCTGCTTCGTTGCCGTCAAACTCTACAGCAGAGCCAGAGAAAGATGTCCCGAGCCCCGAGAGGGGCAGGATGACGTCCTCCTGAAGGGACAAGTTCAGTGGGATTCCCCGCACCCCCAGAGAGGTGGCCGTCAACAAGAAGTCCTTCACCACTGTTTAAAGAATGAGTGGCGATGGTTAGTAGCAGGGAAAAATACTGTCAAAATAAAAACTTAATCAGAAATCTTTGCAGGTTTTACTGATGGTTGTTAGTAGATAACGGAGACAAAAATGTTTGAGGAAAAAAAAGTTATGATAATGCATAGTATGATACAATATTGTTGGCCTATGTCATCATAGCAAAAGTTCCTACCTACAAAATAAAGTAAAATCATTGCAATTGCATTAAGTTTAGACAATATGTGTACAATATTTTTCTTCTGACAAAATTTAAATAAAAAAACATCTGACAGCAGAACAAAGAAAATAGTGTGGAGTAACAGACCAATTCTATACATCAGCTCATTTTGCCCACCATCAAGGGAAACTCACAAAAGCAGGTCCGACGGTCAGGCTGAAGGTCATAACCAAGGCGACACTTGCAGCGGAATCCCAGGCCATCATTGTCAGTGCGGTGACTCAATACACAAATGTGCTGACAGCCACCGTTGTGTCTGCCGCAAGGATTCATCACTGTAGGACAAGACAAATGTGGTAATCTTATCGAAGCTCTGTTCATTTTCATATTGGTGTACAAGCTGAATTTGGTGGCAAAATTTGGTTAAGCTGGAATTAATTTGATGTCAGCAGCAGAAATAAAGCAGAAAGTGGGACATTTCTAACCACTGAATTCAGTCTGACTTGTTACAGGTTGGAAGTGCATTTCCTTACCAACAGGTTGCAGAACAGAGTGTGAGATTACAACATGGCCCGGGCGCTTTGCGGTACGATAAAGTAGTGCTGGGTTGCTGCCGTTGAAGCGGTTGGCTCTCACCACACCCATCTTGGTCCAGTCAGTAAAGAATACGTGGTTTTCAAACACAGTAATTCCAAAAGGATGTGGGGTCTGGGTTGCACCACTGAGGACTATTTTCCTGTGAAACAACACCTCAGATTGGCCATCAAGGAGAGCACAACAGAGATACAGCATTGTTTCCATTTTTAGTTTACCATTACCCTGTGGGTAAAGAGAAATCTTTCATGCCTTACAAAATTTTCAGTGCAAACTTTACCTGTCCAAACCACTGTAAGTGACAGTCTCCACCGTGTCAAAGTGGCTGTCAGACCAATAGATCCTCTGAGTGACAATATCCAGGGTAATTCCTGTTGGAGTGCCGAGTCTGCTCTTCACCAGCTCAAAACGATTACTTCCATCCATAAAGGCACGCTCAAGCTTCATTTGCTCATTGGCCACACCCATGTCAGTAAAAAACATGTAGCTGCAAACAAACAAAAACTTAAAGTGATACAGTAAAGGTTATATGATGTCAGCTCAAGAGGATGTAAAGGACTGAAATCTTACACAGTTGCCAATGATTTATTTTTGATTTGACCATAAAGTGTCTATAACTGATAAGCTTCAACGATAATGTGTACAGGTTAACATGTGATTGGGAAAACTTTGGATCAGTCTATACCACCCTTCTTCAAGTTTTATTCTAAAGAAAGAAAACAAAGTGACTTTCAAAGTAGTAAATGACTGCAGCATTTAAACCCACCCCACTGTAGGGTCCAGGACAAGGCCATGAGGATTCTGCAGGTCTTCAGCCACAAGTGTGACACGATTCCCTCCATCAAAGTCGCACATGTCAATACGCTCCATCATGGCCTCTAAGACATAGAGTTTGAAGTTGACCCAGTCCACGGCCAGGTTCTGAACATTATACACTGAAGCAGTCAGAATCTCTTTGATGTCACCCCCATTGTAGTTGGCAGAGTAAACCTGGCAAAAGAATGAAAGTGTTTGAGAAGAATGAGTTTTTCTTGCCGACTCAACTACCTTAAGAAAAGCGGCCTTTAGAAAAGCACATAAGGCACAGCTGCTCCAGTACAGCTACCCAATGGCCAAAAGGAAATTGTAGTGGCACAGTCTGAATGCACAAGTACCTTGAGTGTGGCAAACAGACAAAAAAACTATGTAGACGGTAAGGAGAAAGAATACAGTCATCAAAAATGTCACCAGACAATGATCCAGACTGACCTTTTTGGTATAGGTATCACTCCAGAACACTGTGTTGCTGTTCCAGTGGAATGCCACCCCTACAGCATAACCTTTGCCCTGGGATGGCACCACAGTTCTGACAAAGCGCCCGTGTATATCAGCCATCATCACCTCACCTCCATTGGTGAAAATGAGCTGTGGAAGTCCAGCTGGAAAACACAAACACCATATTTCAGTGGTAAATTCATTTCAAAAAGATATAGTTATCTTAGATATACGATATAATCATGCAACTATTTCAGAAAAACATGTAAAGAAAAACATGAAACTGTGGTGACTGTTGTGTTGGGGAAAAACGTTTTTCCATAAATTAAAAACTGTCTCCTATTTGGATTTCGAGTCACGATCTTTTCTTATGAGCAACACTCCAGAGATTGTATTGGCTCTTTAACAGTGTCATGTTGATCTTTGAAACACTGTACAGATCCTGTAGCAGCAGATATGCATTGTGTAAAGCTACTATGTGATGTGTTACTCTCTGTACCTGATGCATTGGCTTTGCAGACATGACCTTGCTCCAAGAAGTATCCATCAGCACAGCTACAGTGGTGTGTCCCAGGACGATCTTCACATAGCTGGTCACAGATCCCCCAGATCTGACAGTCATTATAGTCTGGGCAATAGAACAAGCAACCTTTTTTTAATGTTTTAGGCATTAGGATGAGTATCTATACCAGTAAATTGAATCCAATGTGTTGTAAGACAGTTATTTTAGCATTTTTATATAAGAATGCCATGAATATAAAAACAAACATGATATATGACACTCACCTACACAGGAACGGCTGTCATTGGCCACAGTGAAACCATCAGGGCAGGAGCAAGCACCTCCCTGAGGAGACGAGTGGCATTGGTACTCACAGCTCAAGGTGGAGCAGCGCTCAAAGCCTGTGAGTGCAAATCATATAAATTAACATTGTGGTCAAATCTAGATTACATCATCATTATCATCTATGCAGCTTTGTCAGCCAGACCATCATTATCTGTGTCATGACCACCTTTACAGCACTCATCAACTGAAATTACCCAAAAAAAGTTAATCTTAAACTAGGTAAGTGTCAAGCAGTGATAAGGAAGGTTAAAGATATGATTATATCACAACAGCTGACTGCTGCAAAACATTTATGGGAATAAACTATCATGCCTAAAACCCTTGCACCTAAATTTATATCCCTATGAAAATGGTTTCGCAGATCAAGCTATTTTCACTGGCGGCATACAGACAAATAGAAATTGTTACACACACCAGCATGTTTTCTTTGGTTTAGTGTGGGACTCACACCTGTCGATTTCTCAAGCCTATCTGAAACATTTATCTGTGTGGCTTACTGCAGGTTTGCTGTGCTGTGGAGTTGGTCTCATCTGCTCCCCCTGGACAGTCTGGTTTGCCATCACAAACTTTGTCCACTGGTATACATACTGTCGAGCCAGGGCATCCCCACTCACCAGGGTAACAGGCTCGAGAGTCACTATCTAAAAATGACAGACCCACATCAATATTGATTATGTGTCAGAATATGAACTTCTGTGTGGATTCAAAAACTGAATGAAAAAATGAAATGTATCACTACTTCTTATTTATGTTCAAGATTAGTTATTGCATAATTTGACATTTATTTCTCATAGTGCTGTTATTAGGTTTAAATGACGCTCCTCAGCTTTACCAACACAATTCACAATTGTGCAACATTTCAAAACAAGCCTTAATGTTTTTACTGAATTCCCACTTATAACAAGTCCACTTGTAAGAGCAGGTTTTCTCACCACATCCTCTTTCATCACTGTAGTCCCCACAGTCATTGAACTGGTCACACACCCAGCCCTGAGGAATACAACGGCCACTGGAACATGTGAACTCATTGCCGCTACAGCTCTGGTACACTAAAGAATAAACAGATAGAACTGACATTTATGCTGTTTTCCACTAAATGTTACATTAAAAATGTTGACACTCTCTTTCAAAATGTTATCACTTTAATTGGAATAGAGTATTTGAGATAATTATTATACAATATACGGTCAAACAAGTTGGCTAAAAACAAAAACCTCCTCTTAACAACAAATACAATACTATATTAGATAAGCCTTTTTTGGAACACAACAACTGCACTTCAAAATGAGTGGGCCTATCTTACTTAAATATTACAATTACAATTTTATTTACAAATGTTTGAAAACTTGTTTTATGGCTTCAACATACAATATTTAGATGTTAAATACCATGGCACATTGCATTAAACTTTTGAGAAACCTGAAAAAAAGAAATCACTTAATCAGCGAGACTGCAATTCTTTCCATTACATCTCAACTACAGGTTGGTCTTTGTACACTGTTAAACACAAATTAAGGTGACTTGAAGCAACACTGAAATAATTGGTTGAGAGTTACATTACTTTTTAAGAGTCTGTAGAGTCACTTTCATCCTTACCACAGCCCTGCTCATCACTGTTGTCCCCACAATCATCCCAGTGGTCGCACAGAAAGGAATTTGGAACACAGATTCCATTTGCACACTGATACTGGTGGAGGTGACAGTGCTGCGTAGCTGAAAACACAGTGGCAGAATTCAAGAAGGGTATTAAAAAGGTAAACAACTGAGGTCCTAATCAACCTAAACTGCAGCAAAACAGAATAAGTTTCGAATTCTAAGTCACCAGTCATAAGGAGGAAGCAAACAGAAGCGTTGAGATTGACTGCCTTTAACTACAGCAGCCCTGTTAAAAATTATTCATAGCTTGTGAATTTCCCCACTGTGGGACGAATAAAGGCTTATCTTATCTTAGCTAGGCTGAATGCAAGGAAATAGAACTGTAAGGTAGCTAAAGTGATATCTTTGGGGGAAAAAAAGAAATTGCAATGCATGATCAACTACATACATATGACATGAATTCCCAATACCAGTTTGTGCCACTCATAGGCACTGGCGATTATGCTAACTAGCTAACGCTACAATCAAGCTAACTTGACGTTGACCGTTGAGACAGCTATAACAATAAGCTAGAGACTTAAAACAATCGTTTCACAACACTTATGTCTGTGTTGAAGACTTAATGACTCCAGTGCCATTATATCAGCCAGCTGTAATGAAAAATATACGCTGCTTAGTACCGAAGACTTCTCTAAACTTTCAGTAGTTGCAGCTTAGCTTAAACAAAGATGGCGACCGGAAGTGACGTTGCAGCACAAGAAAAATAATCATCAAAAATATTATGACACATTAATTACAACAACAGCTAATAATAGCTATGTTGAGAATTAAGGTAGTTAAGTTTATAATAATAATAAAAATAATAATAATAAAAATAATATGCAATCTGCATCCGGTTGAGGTCTGAATATGCATTTGAACAATTTCATTCTATTCATACTCATGTGTCCATGGTCCACGGATTTGCAGCAGATATCATTTTTCATCTCTACACCACAACAGCTACAAACTCCTTTGAATGCAAACAGTTAACCGTGTCCAAGTGCATGTGCCGTATGTCGAAAAATTCAGGTACAGAAATCACTGCTCTATTCTATTTGCACAGAGCACCAATTTATTTTCTCTGCCAATTGAACACTAGGATTTGTTATGAGTCTCATCCACTCACTGCAGTTGAATTCATCAGAGCCATCCCTGCAGTCCTGTAGTCCATTACAGTGCTGAGAGTGGTTGTAACAGGCCCCATTAGTGCACGTCTTTTCAGTACAATGTGGATAGTCTGCAAAAATAAAAGAATAATCTATTAATTTAAGGACAATCAATTGCCCACCCAAGAATGCAAATAAAAGACTATCTAAACCCTTCAATTCTTAGAGGTTATGACAGCAAATAACAACCAAAATTTTGGACTGATATGAAAGTACAGTGTGGTCAGTTCAGCGTTGATGTCTTACTGCAGTTGTTCTCATCAGAGTTGTCCACACAGTCATTTACATGGTCACATCTGTATTTGCCTGGGATACACTGGCCTTCCTGGCAGGTGAACTGGTCTGGGCTGCAGGTCTGTCCACCTGTACAGAGGGCATGCGAGTGGGTTCAAAGTGCTATGATGCGGGAGAGTTATATAAATAACATGCTTGGAGGACGGAGGAGTGTAGGACATTTTGTGACATGTAAATTAAATTTATTATGCATCATGTTTGTCCAGAATCTTTCTGACATGGAGAACATGAAGAAATAACATTTATCAAGAAATCACAGTAAAACCTTGACCTACATAAATATGTTTCTAACTAATACATCTACTAAATATAAAGTTTAAATTGTTTTCATATCTCAAGTGTGTTTTTATTCACATTATAGAAATTCAGATTGTTGTTTAAACTTTATTTACACATACTACATACATACATTTTCCTACTGAATGGCTTAAATTTTATACTGAGCTGATGTGACCACCTAGTGGTTTCACTCACACACTCACACATTACTACATCTGAACAGGTAGCTTTTCATCCTCTATTATGTTCGTTAAGCTTCTGAATGATATTCATGTTTACATGCTCTATGTTCAGCCCATATTCAGGTCATATTGTATGAGTTTTTTTCATCACAGCACTTCTTGTTCATAGACCACACAGAGTGTATCAATAGCAGCATCTTCCCACAGAAAATAGCCACATAGCTTCAGCCAGCACAGAAACAGTTACTCTGCATACCACAGGTTCTTTGTTCATCTGAACCATCAGTGCAGTCCTCCTCCCCATTGCAGACGAATCCCAAAGGGATGCATTCTCCACTTGTCACACACTTAAATTCCTGTGAGGTGCATGATGGAGGTGCTGCCATAAAGAATAACACAACAGGAGAGTTTACACATAAACAATTGTGCTTCGGGTTCAATGTTAAGGTTTGGTTTAGGCATTTATATATGTCTGTGTGGTGAATGTATAAAATGAGTGGAAACACTGAAATTTGTTTTCATTGTTTTGCTTGGTGCTGTTTTTGTTTCCAGTGATTGGTTGTAATACTCACCACAGTTCAGCTCATCTGAATCATCTGTGCAGTCTTTTGTCCCATCACACCTGTACCCGATGTCAATGCATTGTCCACTCGTGCACTGAAACTCTGTGCTGCCACAACTTCCTGCAAAAAACACACAGTGAGGAAGAAGATTCAAAACAGCTGGTGTCATTCATCTTTTTATGAATGAATGAAACTGTTTATGGCCGTTGTTCGAGCTCCACCAGAGGTCATTTGCACATTTAACATAATTTAACTCCCGAATTTCTCCTCTGGGGAATCAACAAAGAATTATCTTATCTTAAAATAGACTCATTGATAGTTGCACTTTAAAATATCAGATCTTTATCACTGACAAATGAGTTACCATGTTTATGACAGCTGTCGCCACACTGTGCGCAACATCTAAAACTTAAAACATGTGATTCAGCGCTTAAAGGATAGTTAATTAGTCACCATCTTATGACCCAGAAGTATACAGCCCATCATTTGAAAGAGATAATTGATCTGAATCAGCACAGAGATGTGTACTTTGTATCACTCGTGCATTCGTAACTTTTCATTATTTTAGGAAACCCCAAAACTTTGTATGTACATATGCATTTACATGCATATATGTATGTACATCTATATACATGTATATATATATATATATGTGTGTGTGTGTGTGTGTGTGTGTGTGTGTGTGTGTATGTGTGTGTATACAATTTCTACAACAAGATTTCTTCTTTCTAAGTCTAACTTCTTCTTTCAGTAATTACTAAGTTCTCTAAATAAGCATGAATTTCAGAAAATTTCTGTGCAGTTATAATATGACAGTAATTGGAAAATTCATTACTTAGGTGAAAATAACAATGTGATGACACAAAAATGTCCTACTTGTATCCCTCTCTCATTATTTAACTTTAACATATTGGTGACTATAAAATGGATGGTTGAGAAATGAGGAGTAAACACATACCTTGAGCAAGTTGAATCCTTTGGAAGAGCAGCAGGAGAGAAAGAAGATGAAGACCGTTAAGGCCCATAATTTACTTCTGGTGTTAGTTTGACAAAGTGTGTACAGTCATGCTAGACTTGACTCTGTTAACTCAAATGAGCCTGAGGAAGAAACCGCCTTTGACACTGAGATGTAGCAGTCAGAGCGACCAGCAGACCAATAATGTGACATGGAGTAAAACAGCTTTTTATGACCAGCTCCTTTACATAAACTTTATTTAAGATGAACTTTTACCTGCTGGTATGTTGTCTACATCAGCAAGAAACAGTAACCAATCATTTTTGTGTAACAGTCTATGACTGAAACCAGGGTTAATAAAGACTTTATAGTTCCTGAAAATATATATGCATTTTTGTATTCTGACACTCATTTACTAAATACACTAAAACACACTACAGCACAACTGACATGTTTTACTGAGGAAATAACCCAAAGAAAAACACACTTTAGCCAAGAGTATATTTTCTGCTCTAATTCAAATGAAAGTTTTTCACCAGCTTTTCATCGGTTCTTCACATTTTATAAAGGACTTGTGACACCTCTTTTTATATTTCATATATTTTTCACAGAAACATGATAAAGATCTGTTTTTGGCACAACCACACAAGTATCTTTAGAATTTCTTAATGTAATTAATGCTGAAAATTGTAATGTTTTTAAATTCCATATCCAAATCATTTTGTAACTCACTGACATAATTGAGACATTGTCATACTTACAGTTATCAAACTTTTGGCAGCTTCTTCTTCATCTTTATTGCATTATACAATGTTTGACCTTGTATCAGTAAATGTGCTTCATTGGTTTATAGCACAAAATAATCTTGATCTGTGTCAAAGCAAGAGGGGGTGATTACCTACCAGTGGTGGAAAGTAACTAAGTACATTTACTAAGTATAGTTTAGAAATTCTTGTACTTTAGTATTGCCATTCCATGCTACTTTATACCTCTATTCCACTACATCTTGGAGGCAAATATGGCACTTGTAATGTAATGAAATGTAATCCACTACATTTTTTACAGCTTTGATGACAAGTTACTTTGATAATTCTGATTAAAAATACAAAATATAAACCAACTAATATATGATGATAGATAATCATCATGTGTTGACCTACCCTGAAGGATATAAAGTGATTAAAATTAGCAACACCTTTACCAGGTGTAACATTACATTTAAAACCACATGGATCCATCACAAATTGTTATTACGATTATGATTATTATTATTATTAGTAGAAGTACAAGTAGTACTAACTAATGAAAGATTAAAACCTTTAATGAGTGCTTTTGCATGCCATGTAAATCAAAATATTCAGGACTGAAATGTTTTTATCATTACTGTAAGATTACTGTTAGTTAAACCCTGTAAAACATCTAAAACTCACAAAAGAGAAGCAGCAAACTAACCTCCTTTTTACTTAATTTTTTTTATTATTGCTATTTTACTTTTACTCAAAAGCATAAATAGTGGATCTTTCATATTACATAATATTGTGAGACATGGATATTGATACATATTTTCATTTTATTTTATTCAGGTTAAATAACAGCTTGCTATCAATCAGACAGAAAACTGGTTAACATATACAAATATACTCTCAGTTATACGTACAATCAAACAATTTCATACATGTCATAAACATTTAAATTAGTGAAAGTGAAACATATGGATGGACAAACAGGCCGTAATTTAGAAGAATAATTCATTGAATTTTATTAGAAAAAAAGAAACTTGTCTCATTCACAGAAAAACTGATTTAAACATAAAGTTGTGACTCATCATAAACCTGAACTAGTTTACACACAAAATGATCACTTGAAAATTCATAGACGAGCGAGACATTAACTGGACAAGAAAATGATATCAACATCCTCATCTCTGGGTTTCAGCCCAATCTGAGCCTCTATTTCTGGCTCAGTGCTGTTAAACAATTAGACTTTCTAAAGTAATTACCATCTTAATTCATTGCCAGTAAAAAGAAGAAGAGAAGTGAAACATCTTCAAGCATCTACACTCAAGTCCAGTGCTTTCACAAAGATTAGTTTTAGTCATCTCAGGTTGGCCCCTGCTTTGTAAGTTGCATTGGTTTTAGTCTGGCTGCTAAACAATGGTGCATTGGCAGAAAAGCTGCTGACATGGTATTTTTGTTCTTCAAGAAGTTCCCCTTTGAGAATCTCAAAAGATAAATAAAAAGTAAATATTAATGTCTACAGTTACTGATATCTGTATTACTGTATCATGCTGAATTGATGACATTTTTTTCATTCGTGTGTAGCATGAATGAAAGAGAAACATGGCAAATGCATAATAAATGACTGAAAGTGGGTGAATGAATATATGAGAAACTCACAGAATGAGTGTGATGAGCAGCAGTCCCCCAAGATCAGAACCTACAATTACCAGCGCCAGATGCCATGCTAACAAAACACAATCAGAAACAAGGCTATGCTATTGAAATGACTTTAGAAATAGTTTTTTTTTTATCTGCAAAGTGTTTCATAATAAAAGTTAACCAAAGTCAAAGACATTATGAAATTCATCCATTCTATACATCATGAATCATCAGATTTTCAAAATAGAAGACTTGTAAACAAATTCACTGATCTCTCTCTCTCTCTGGATTCTAACATGGAAATCATCCAAGAAATAAAAAGTGTGAGACTCTCTCAACTAAACTGATAACAGACAGAACAGTGGAATTTTTTGTGCCGAATTACTGAGAAAAATGTGGCGTTCTAATGAACAGCTCAAGTCTTATATTTCATCTCAGAAACACTCCCATGTTTGTACAAGCATACCAGTCAATTCTTTTGAGACACTTGTAAAAACGATATAGTGGTGAGCGTTATGAGGTAAAATATGAAATGTGTAATGCTCTAATCTGTAGATCACATGTCTGATGCAAAGAAGGGAGCAAATTTTCTGAGTTTTGTCTTAGAACCCCTACTTTTCATTGGTAGCACATGTTCATTATAAACCAACACCATAAAACCGTTTAGATTTTATAAACAGGCAATTGAGTCAAGTAATTGTAGAAGAACTGCCGCACAGGAAAACAATAAACATCACTATGTTACTGTTGGTTTATACATTAACAGGAACACTGCAATATGTGACAGGAACACAGAGCCAATATCCTCTTATCATACGTAATAACACAATCATATATATTTTTATGTTATCACGGTAAGTGAAATAATAACTGTGTCAAAAACCCTCAAAGTGAGTGCAGTTCTTAAAACATCATAGCAAAAATGGTTGTGCTTTTCACAGAACCAAGTAGTGACATCTGCAAAAAATTAAATGATCAATGGAACAAAATAAAACCAAACCATTAAAAGATACTAGTATAAAATATACTACTTTCAGTTAATTCTTCTATATTTGACAGATGAATGAATAAATGAATCTCAGTGTTTGTCAGTGAAAAGCATTTTCAAGTGCTTCTATATAGAGAGACAGTCAGATGGTAAACATCCCTGTCACTCTGTGACTTACTCTGTGAGTTCCAGCACTATAGATCCAGAGAAATCAGGGTTGCTCATGAAAACATCTGAGAGCTGTGGTTTGGAAAGAAAATATAATTTTGTTTAGACCATCACGTAACTGGGAATGTAAAGCCCCTTTAGATCAGGTTTGCTGGGATTATTCTGCTTTGATATTGTGCAGCAAAAATAGTGCATTCATCACCTCATGCATCAGGTTTAGTTTTAGCTCAGTAAATGAACTACTGTTGTCAGTGAACTCAACAAACGGCTCTTCTTCAAGATATATTTGTATCAAATGCCAAACAAAAAGAGAAAAATCTACTGAAAACCATGAATGAAAAATAAATTATATGTGCAAATCATGACTGAATGCATGGGTCACTCGTACACATGGGATATTAAAACATACAAGCAGCTGCCTTCATTCCAAGTCCAACATTTACAAAAAAGAAAAAAGCCACAAAGGACAGACCTGATTGATTGCTTACTGTATCATTAATTTGTTGTGAGGCTTCTAGAAATTCTTGTTGCTCATGTTTTCGTTGTACTCCATCTTAGGCAGCAAGAATTTACAAAGTTATGTGAACACCAACAAATAATTAAAACTTTGGAAATAGAGGACATTTCACTTTTTGGACACAAGGACTTACCTGAAGATGGAGCTGATGGTGGACCTGTCACATCTCTGCAGTGTGTCACACCCACCTGCCAGCCGCTCCCGCCTCATCTGTTCACCCGTAACCAATAGTAACCACAGACAGTATTTAAACCTTACCGGTTCAGTCACTCCTTGCCAGGTTGTCTTCACCGACTCATGCTTGACTCTCCAGCTTACTTTTTCAGGCTGATTTTCCGATGCCGACCCTGCCTGTCTTCTACCGACCTGCCTGACCCGGATTCTGGTAACCGACCCTGTTTTCCGTCCCTGTGCTTGCTCGCCCATCCTCGCGGCGCTCGGCGCTTCATTCCGGACCAAGTCTGTTTTCTGGCTCTGATTTCCCCTTTGGATTGCTCGCTATTGGATTATTTGATATCTTGGACTGTCTCCTTTTTTTGTGAACCTTATTCGGCTTCTACCTGGTTTCCTGCCGGCCGCGCGCCAGTACTTTACGCTCGACGCGTGTGTGACTCTTGTGCACACGCGCTGCCGGTGTTCCTGTCCTTGTTACACGAGTTGATGGTGAAGTGGTTGAATCTGTCGCTGAAAAAAAATAATAGAACAATGAAAAAACAATGAAATCTTGGAAAAGAGGAAATTGCAGGTGTTGGACACAGATGGAATTACTTGGAGATGTTGTTGCTTCTGTTGTTTCAGAAGTAGTGGGTGAACTGGTCCCTGCTCAGCTGATGCTGTTTGGGCTGCACAATGTGTGACACTTGAGGTTAAAACAGCACAATGATAACCGGCTGATTGCCAACGTGTTGAGCAGCAGCTTAAATTGCTAGCAAAACAGAAAACAGGAAAATCAACTCTTCTGAAACTACCTATTTTGACAGGTTTCCCAAGATCTGGCAGGTTTATAGATGAGATGGTAGTTGTTACAAGAGGAAAGAGATGATTTATCAGATTTTTTTTTCATTTTTCCAATTCAATCTGCTTAATAAGATATTCCTTTATTAGTCCCACAACGGGGAAATCTACGAATATGAATAAAGCTGTAGCCTTATCTTCATGTGAAATGTCTTCATGAACATATAATATTGTATTTCCCTTTGTGTTTTAAAAAATTTGTTTTGTATTTATGTATTTATTTACAAGTCCCAAAAGCTTAAAACAACAGGTCCTCCATCTGCCCCATAAAACTAACACAAAGCTCATTGAGGCTTCATGTAAAGCATTAACAAGAGTAGCAGTAAGAGGAACAAAGGGATTTGACTGGAAGAGGCTCCCAAAGTAGCAGCAGAAAATACATTGGAAACTAATTCAAATCACTGTCACTGAGAGAGAGAGATGACGATGGTAACAAAGAGAGATTTATCCAAACAGTCCTCAGTCTTACATCATTGGGAGCTCTGCAGTTCCCACTTACAAGGGTATCACAGGATCAAAATTTAATAAATTGGACAATAAAATTAAAAAATAAACTTTTTAAAATAGAATTCAGAAGACTGAATTAAAAAAAGAAGAAAAAGGAATATTTATCTTGATTATAAAATTCACCTGAAATCTGATCATTATATCTGGCCTAACCATCGGCAAGTAACAACAAAGATTAAAAAAAATTGTTTAGGATCTAAAGTTAACAAAATAATCAGGCAACTTACCAAGACAGGCTGCAACCAGCCAAAGGACAAAGAGGATTTTGAATTCTTGAGCCATTGGAAAAGAACTTAGGGACAAGGTTTTAGCAGAAGAAGAAAGAGATGAGGGCTCTGAGTGGACGAGGCTTGAGTGCCCTGAAATCTTGGAGGATGACAACTCAGGTGTCCTTGGTTGGCAGTTTTATTCAATAGCCACTCCTCTGAGGGCGGCACTGTGAGCTAGAGTACATTTCTCCTCCAGAAAAGAACAATCGTCACTTTACATGTCTCCATGACATTTATGCTTATCCTAAAGTGTGTCACAGATCTAAGAGCTACATGAAAGGACTAAAATAGTTTTTTTCCCCCATCTTATTTATTCAAAATTCATTGACAAAAGCAAATGTTAAAATGAAAACCAAGCATAGTGTCCATATGAACGTGTTTACACTAAATATTACTGTATATGTAATCCCAAACTTCTTATGGACACTGATGTTGTTCAGAGTTGTCTCTCTTTACATCAACTGAGCAGCAAGCTCTGTGGAACGGTTCATGGAAGTTCAGTGGGTCTGAAACCACAGTTGAGGAGAAAAGCAGTGAGGAGTTTGTGATAACATAAATTCATGTCACATACATGTTTCCTGGCTGAACTTCTCTTCATAGCTGTGAATATAAAAAAGAGAACTGTAGGACTTTAACAACAGCAACACAAAATAAAAACACTATGACAGTATAATGACCAACATTCATCATCATCAACAACCATGTTCAGCTCCTTTCTAGAATAAGTATTTCTTAGCCTCAGGCTTCTTAAGTTATTTAAAGAAGGTGTAATGAACAGAAAGGACAAAGATAATGTTCCTTTGCACGTCATTTTATTAATATATGGAAGGCTTGTCAGTCATCATTAAACTATGAAACAACTTCTATAAACATGATTTCTTCACAGGCCCAATTAAAACATGACGGTGTCCACACAACGCCACAAAGCCAAATGCAATTACTAACTAAAGTGTGAAAATGTTGCTTCAGACTGATTCAACCCACTTACCACATTGTTATTGGAAACTAGGTGACCAAACAAACAGGATGGAATGAAAGATAATATGACCTTTGAAAACGTCATAACATGTGAAACACAGCGATATTCTTATAAATATGTAAACAGATAAAAAGAGGGAGACAGTATCAAAGTGTGTTTTAAACCTTCACCTTAAGAATATATTATAAGTCCTAAATTCTTTTATTGCTTGTTGAGAACTGTGCTATCATCCAATCACCACCTATAAAATATTATCTCCATGATGACTTTGATCCCAGCACATCTGAATAAACACGACTGAACTTTAACTGTACTTCAGTGAAACTACTTTCTTTAGACTGTAGAATTTCACAAATTTGATCTGAACATGGAAGCTAACTAGTAACCAAGGTTAAATAAATGTTGTCGAGTAAAAGGAAAAGTATTTGTCTCCTTTTTGAGAGGTGCTATCTTTCCCAAATTCCTAGTAGTTTCAGTGCTCCCTGGCAATGACTGCAAGTCTCAGTCTGAACTGAAGGATGAGCTGTGTAACTTGTTTCTTAAGAACGTCCAACAGTTGTTCAGTTGAGTCGGTGGTGATGACGACCATCTGCAGTATGTTTCACATCATTTTCATAGTCATCAAATGCTTCAGTGAACCTTCGTGCTCTGTAAGGACAGGATCTGCACGTGTTATGTTTTTCCACTCCAAGCATATATTTACGAAAATCAATGAAGTTGATGAATTAAAATTTTAAATTAAGTGTCTTTGTACAGTTTTCTACTCTTTATGGTTTGCAAATCATTTGTGATTTGACTCAGTGGAGGTGGTGGGAGAGAGGAGGATGATGGCTAAGCTGTCATCCATGTTGGAGAATGACTCCCACCCCCTGCAGGACACATTAACAGCACTGAAGCGCTCCTTCAGGGATAGACTGCTTCACTTGAAGTGTGTGAAGGGGCAATATCACAGGTCTTTTCTTCCTGCAGCTGTCAGGCTGTACAACCAGCCCAACAGACTATACATTATGTCTTCACATCAGAACAATATGGACAGTCTGCAACAACACAGGTTTATTCTCTTGATTTAAGAACTATCTTCTGTGCCATAAGGATCACTATCAAAACCATTTTGTGATTTGTAAATTGAAATTATTTTACATCTCATTTGTTTGTCCAGAATACTCCTGACATGGAGAACATGAAGAAAATTAAGATAAAATAAGATAAGATAAACATTTATTCATCCCACAGTGGGGAACTTCACAAAAAAGAGATAACAGTAAAACCTTGACCTACATATATCTGTTTCCTAGTAATGTATCTACTAAATCTAGTCTAAGTCTAAGTTTGAGGCAGTTGTTTAATTATCTCAAATGTGTTTTTGTTCATATTTCAAAATTCAGATTGTGCTTTATTATTATAAGTTTATTTAAACATACCTTATACATGTTTTCGTACTGAATGGCTTAAATTTCAGACTGAGCTGATGTGGCCACCTAGTGGCTTTACTCTGCATTACTGCACCTGAACAGGCAGCTTTTAGTACTCTGTGATGTTCGTTAAGCTTCTGAATGATATTTGTGTTTACATGCTCTGTGTTCAGCCCATAGTCAGGGCATATGACTCTTTACATCACTTCTTGTTCATCTATATTTTCTCTTTGTGTGTGTGTGTGTAAACAGCTCAAGTTGTTTATAATTGAGTTGTATGTATAATTTCTTCAAATCTTCTTTCTGAGTCTAACTTCCTTTAAAATGGATTTCAATCTAGTCAAATTTATCCAAAGCGACATACATTCACATACCAATGGAGCAGCCATCGGGGGCAATTTGGGGGTTCAGTATATTGCCGAACGACACTTCGACACATAGACTGCAGGGGCCAGGGATTGAACCACCAACCTTCTGATTGGTGGACGACCACTCTCCCTCCTGAGATACAGCCGCATTGATCCATCACGAATTATTCATTATTATGATGATTGTGATTATTATTATTATTAGTAGTACTAATGATAATAATAATGTATTGATATGGATGAGCATTTTAATAACAGAGATGAACTATGTAAACCTTTAATGAGTGCTTTTACATGCCATGTATGTAAATTAAATATGTTTCCAGGACTGAAATGTTTTGATCATTACTGTAAGATTACTGTTAGTTAAACCCTGTAAAACATTTAAAATTTACAAAAGAGAAGCAGCAAACTGACTTCCCTTCTCAGTTGTTATTTTTCTTTGAGAAATAATGCATCAAAAATCATGATTAGTGGATTTTTAAAATGAATTTATCATATTACATAATATTGTGAGTCAAAGGATGCAATACATATTTTCATTTTATTTTATTTAGATAAATAACAGCTTGCTATCAACCAGACATAAAACAGGTTAAAAATATACAAATATACTCTCAGTTTTATGAAACAAAACATCAAACAAATTCAACGTCATTTCCAAACATCTAAATTAGTGAAAGTGAAACATATGGATGCACAAACAGGTTCTAATTTAGAAGAATAAGTCATCCTCATCTCTGGGTTTCAGCCCAATCTGAGCCTCTATTTCTGGCTCACTGCTGTTAAACAATTAGACTTTCTGAAGTAATTATCTAATTCATTGCCAGTAAAAAGAAACCTTAAAAAGATCTTCTGTGTATCTCATATCCCAAATATATGTGTGAGGGTTCTCAGTCTTCTAGGTCTGTAGCTCAGCCTTTGCAGAGTGGTTGTCCACCAGTCGGAGGGTTAGCGGTTCAGTCCCTGGTCCCTGCAGTCTGTGTGTCGTAGTGTCCTTGGGCAAGACACTGAACACCAAAATTGCCCCGATGGCTGTTCCATCGGTGTCTACAACACTTTGGATTAAAGCGTCTGCTAAATGAAAGCGTCAAATTGTAGAATAGTAGGTCAAAGATGACTGAGCAACTGGACTTATTTGCAGATGCTTGAAGATGTTTTACCTGTCGTCCAAGAGAACTTAGAACCGAAGCTGAGAGCTTGGACAGTCATCGACAACCAAGTCCAGTCCTTTCACAAAGATTATTCAAGAATAGACAGGAGTGATGCACGACAGCTTATAATTGGTCAGACTAGAGTTTATACAATGCAGCTCAATGTGGAGAAAGGACATAACTGCCCTGTGGTCCAGGAATATTTATTACTGCTTCTGTTTATGTTTCTGTTGCTGTTGTTGTAGCAGAAAACTTTGTGGTTCCTTGTTAATTGAACAGTATTCAATCATCATCTATGTAGGAAGAATTGGATGTGCCTTGGCTTGAGGCGTATGGGTTGATCTGAGGTTGCCTCTGGGCATAGGGGTTGTTCTGGGATTGAGTCTGAGCAGAAGGGGCCACGTCATCTGCATCTTCAAACAGCCACTATAATGAAAAGAGACTTTCTTTAGGAGAGAATTCAAAACAAGGTCAGCATATCTCAGATTGTGTCTTACCCTGTTGAATATTTTCACTCCTTTTCTGCTCAGCATTCTACTGACAGTTTTACAGATTTACCCTCACTACCCTCCCATCAAACACTCATAGAGACAAACTCACCAAGTGCCTTGTCACAGGGAACTTTTTCTGGCTGTTGCTGGGAGTCCTCTCCTGGTCGGTCCTGCTGTCCAAGTTGCTAATGACTGTGGCCCGTGGGAACCTTGTCACCCCAGCATTGGCATAGGCATTAACAGAGGTTGTCTGGCTGTTGGCTGAGCCACTGTCAACCAATATTGCCTCAGAAGAATAGCTGCTGACATTGTCTGTGTTTTTGTTCTTCTTGAAGATCATCTTGAAGTTCTTCCTCAAGTTCTTCCTCAAGTTCTTCCTCAAGTTCTTCCGCAAGTTTTCCTTTGAGGATCTCAAAATATAAAGAAAAAATAAATTTTACTCTCTGGAGTTGCTGATATCTGTATTACTGTATTATGCTTAATTTTTGGCATTTTTTTCATTAATGTGTATCATGAATGAAAGAACATGCATAGTAAATGGCTGAAAGTGGGTGAATGAATATATGAGCAACTCACAGAATGAGTGTGATGAGCAGCAGTCCTCCAAGAACAGAACCTACAATTACCAGCACCAGCTGCCATGCTAACAAAACACAACGACAAGAGAGTCAGAAACAAGGCTATACGCTATTGAAATGACTTAAGAAATACTTTTTACCGAAGCACTTCAAAATAAACAGAAATCAAGATCAGACACATTATGACCTCCACCCATTCTATACATCATGATGAATCATCAGATTTTCAAAATAAAAGTCTTGTAAACAAAATCACTGCTTACTCTGTATTCTAACATGGAAATCATATTACCTGCTCAAACAAGACAAACAGTTGACATACAGCATAAATACATGCATGCACACAGATGGACATCTTATAGGAAAGGAAGTCCTGAGGACCAGAGCAACTCAGGAGCTTCTAGCTCAACTTCATCAAACTGACAAGGCTGAATAAAATCTTAAGTAGTAGCTTAAACTGTAATAACTTGCTATGCACCAATATTAAAGGAATATACATTTTTGTGTGTAATACGTAAAAAAAAAAATCCAGCGGCTTCCCCTCAAACACATATTGCATTTGGCAGGAGTTGTGCATGAACATGATTTGGGTAAGTAATGTTAGGTAATGTTTTCAATGTGTGTTGTCATTTTTTTTATCACTGTTTTCAAATTCTTATGTTTATCCATTAAAAAGGGTCTATATTATCATTATGTAATTTTTTGGGTTGTTAATGTTTTTGCTTTGACTATAAAACAAATGTTATATACTCACATTCATTGCAGTTGAAACCAGAATAACCAAATGGACAACTGAAAGACAAGAAGATTCATTTTACAGTTTTAAATTCACAAAAGCTCTCCACAAACACAGGTTTATTTACAGCAGCTGTCAGTTTTTTTCATCCTCACTACGATTTGAATGAAATGTTTTTGTAATATAATTAGACAGATCATATTGTTACATTTTCACAGCATGTTCCGACATTTAAACACTTACGTGACACAGTCCTTGTTATCCACAGCTTTTTGGCCACTGGGACAAGCTGCATGGGGAGAAAAGGTTGAGGCAGTTTTTAGTTTAAATTAAGAGAGGTTATTATATAACACACACACACACACACATATATATATACACACACACATACAAAATGCTCTTACCAATGCACGCTCTGTCGCTGTAGTCTGTCTGAATGTAGTTTTCCTTACATGTACAGTTATAAGATGCATCTTTTGATGAGCATTTTGTAGTTATCAGATCACAGGGTGGCCTCTCACTGTCACATAGGTTTTTCTCTTTAAATTAATAAAATAAAGAAGATATTCTCAGTACACATCACTCAAATAAGTGCAGTGGTACAAAATATGCAGAAAATTCATGAATGCTGGAAGAAATAAAGAAGCGTGAGACTTTCTCAACTAAACTGATAACAGAACAGTGGATTTTTTTGTGCTATATTACTGATGTGGCGTTTTTATGAACATCTCAAGTCTTACATTTCATCTCTGATACACACCTATGTCTGTACAAGCAAACCAGTGAATTATTTTGAGACATTTTTGAGACACCATGTAGTAGTGGGTGTTACTGTCTCTCACTTTAGGCCTAAACAGAAACAAACAAATGGTTCTCCTTTTCACAGCATGAAAACTGACATCTGCAACCATTAAAGAAATGATTGATAAAATCAAACCATTTGTAAAAAGATGGTATTTTCAATTAATCCTTCTATATTTGACAGATGAATGAATCTCAGTGATCAGAGTAAAGCATTTTCAAACATCATTTTTCAGTTATGCTTGACCTGAAAATAAATATGTATGCCCTTTTTGAATCTTATTTCGATAAAACTCGCTGTCAAACCACATCAAGATTGCACAGACATACTTGATGAATAAACTTACCTTCAAAAGTTGCCCCTGACAGTGGACTGTTGGGAGCTTCAGCGGCTTCTTTAAGTGTTGTCAAGACTTCTTCTGTTGTGATGTCAGAACTTACTATGAAGATGATCTCTACAGTTGCATCAACCCCATTTCCTGACCTCGAAAAAACTCTCCTGCTTGCACTCCTATACAGACAAAAGTCACATTTAATGATAAATTTATTCAGCAAATATTATGTGCAACATTCTGGAAGTGTATTGGAGAAAGTGGTTCTATATAGAGAGACAGTCAGATGGTAAACACCACTGTCACTCTGTGACTTACTGTGTGAGTTCCAGCACTATAGATCCAGTGAAATCAGTATTATTCTTGAAAACATCTGAGAGCTGTTTTTGAAAGAATAATAATTAGTTAATACCAAAGTATAGCTCAGGTAAGATGAACTATCACTGTTGTCAGTGAACTCAACAAATGGCTCTACTTTAAGGTATTTTTGCATCTAATGCCAAACACCTTAAAACAACATGAAAGGTCTACTGAAAAATGAATGAATACATGGATCACTCATTGCCAAGTATATGAGGGATATTAAGAAAAAATACAAGCACTGGGTGTGTATTAGCTGCCTTCATTCCAGGTCCAACATTTAAAAAAATGAAAAAAGCCACAAACACCGAGGAGAGAACTGATTGCTTACCGCATTATTAATTTGTTGTGAGGCTTCTAGAAATTCTTTTGACTTCTTGTTACTCATGTTTTCGTTGTACTCTAAGTCAGGCAGGGATAGTTGTCCAGGGAAAACTTTGGCTAAAATAGGAAAATATCATCAGAATGTTTCATATAATCTACAATACCATTTTATTAAAATAATAATTCAACAAATTGGGGAATACATATCTGCCCTATAAATAAAAGGCACCATCTGCCAGCTGGGTAACTTAACACGCAGACTGGAAACCAACGAGCCTAAAATCCCCAAACATAAATAGCTGTTCTTGTCACTGCATGAATTGCATGGGGAACCTGGTTTATTCTGCGCATGTGCACAGGTGATTTAGTTTTTTTTAAGTAATTTTTCTAACCCTACCAGCTTCCCAACCATTTACATTCTAGGGTCACAGTTTTGCGTGAGATCAACAAATCAGGTTTCTGGTACCAATCAGGCAGCTGCAGTTCTGGTGCTTCACATTTCACCACATTTAGTATTCATGCTAAGCTAAGCTAAGCTAACTGTCTTATATTAACTGAAATCATATGAGAGTCGTTGATCTAACTCTGTATAAATGTGTTTTAAAAATTTCCCAGAATATCAAACTATAGCTGAAAATATTTCATGAAATGATTAATGTAACACTGATCAAAAAAGGTGCTTATAATGTTGACTGATCTGCTACAATCACAATTTTAAATAATTTTCAATAAGTTACTTTCTACTGGAGTACACAGTGGTGGTACACAAAAATATATGAGAACTTACCACTCTCACAACTTTTGCTAACATTATTGTAGACATCACCAGCCAAGCACAAGCATACAAAGTCTTGATCAGCACGAGGTTCACAGGTGCTCCCACGGCCACATGGGTGTCCTGAACATGGATCTTTGAAATGAATGGAAAATAAAACACAACAATATAAGCATCTACAGAAATAAGTGAAAGCCAAAAGATAATTAAATTTTGTAAATAGAGAAAAATTCACTTCTTGTTGTGGCAGGAGTTGTGGATGGAGTGGTTGGACCCAGCGTTGTTTTTGCAGGAGCTGTAGATGGAGTGGTTGGACCTCCCGTTGTTGTCACAGGAGTTGTGGATGGAGTGGTTG
>JBBMOC010000119.1:657079-678289 GCA_037975185.1 Centropyge bicolor
GGTTGTTGCAGGAGTTGTGGATGGAGTGGTTGGACCCAGTGTTGTTGTCTCAAGAGTTGTGGATGGAGTGGTTGAATCCGTGGTTGTTACAGGAGTTGTGGATGGAGTGGTTGGATCCGTGGTTTTTGCAGGAGTTGTGGATGGAATGGTTGGATCCGTGGTTTTTGCAGGAGTTGTGGATGGAGTGGTTGGATCTGTGGTTGTTACAGGAGTTGTGGATGGAGTGGTTGGATATGTGGTTTTTGCAGGAGTTGTGGATGGAGTGGTTGGATCTACGGTTGTTATCACGGAAGCTGTCAATGGAGTGCTTGGATGTGGGGTTGTCACAGGAGTTGTGGATGGAGTGGTTGGATCTGGGGTTGTTGCAGGATTTGTGGATGGAGTGGTTGGATCTGGGGTTGTTGCAGGAGTTGTGTATGGAGTGGTTGGATCCGTGGTTGTTGCAGGAGTTGTGGATGGAGTGGTTGGACCCAGTGTTGTTGTCTCAAGAGTTGTGGATGGAGTGGTTGGATCTGTGGTTTTTGCAGGAGTTGTGGATGGAGTGGTTGAACCCAGTGTTGTTGTCTCAAGAGTTGTGGATGGAGTGGTTGGACTTGTGGTTATTGCAGGAGTTGTGGATGGAGTGGTTGGATCTGGGGTTGTTGCAGGATTTGTGGATCCAGTGGTTGGATCTCGGGTTGTTGCAGAAGCTGTGGATGGAGTGGTTGGACCCAGTGTTGTTGTCTCAAGAGTTGTGGATGGAGTGGTTGGATCTGTGGTTGTTACAGGAGTTGTGGGTGGAGTGGCTGGATCTGTGGTTGTCTCAGGAGTTGTGGATGTAGTGGTTGGATCTGTGGTTGTTACAGGAGTTGTGGGTTGAGTGGTTGGATCTGTGGTTGTCTCAGGAGTTGTGGATGGAGTGGTTGGATCCGTGGTTTTTGCAGGAGTTGTGGTTGGAGTGGTTGGACCTATTGTCGTTTTCTCAGGAGCTGTGGATGGAGTGGTTGGACTCGTGGTTGTTGCAGGAGTTGTGGACGGAGTGGTTGGAACTATTGTAGTTTTCACAGGAGTTGTGGATGGAGTGGTTGGAGTCGTGGTTGTTGCAGGAGTTGTGGATGGACCTGTTGTAGTTGTCAAGGAAGCTTTGAATGGAGTGGTTGGATCTGGGGTTGTTGCAGGAGTTGTGGATGGAGTAGTTGGACCTATTGTAGTTGTCACAGGAGCTGTGGATGGAGTGGTTTGATCCACAGTTGTTGCAGGAGTTGTGGATGGAGTGGTTGAATCTGGGGTTGTTACAGGAGTTGTGGATGTAGTGGTTGGATCTGTGGTTGTTGCAGGAGTTGTGGATGGAGTGGTTGGATCTGTGGTTGTGAGACAAGTTGTGGATGGAGTGGTTTGATCTGTGGTTGTCACAGGAGCTGTAGATGGAGTGGTTGTTTGAGGAGTTGTGGATGGAGTGGTTGGATCCGTGGTTTTTGCAGGAGCTGTGGATGGAGTGGTTGGATCTGTGGTTGTTACAGGAGTTGTGGATGGAGTGGTTGGACCTATTGTAGTTGTCACAGGAGTTGTGGAAGGAGTGGATGGATCCGTGGTTCTTGCAGGAGTTGTGGATGGAGTGGTTGCACCTATTGTAGTTTTCTCAGGAGTTGTGGATGGACTGGTTGTTAGACGAGTTGTGGATGGAGTGGTTGGACCTCTTGTAGTTGTCACAGGAGCTGTGGATGGAGTGGTTGGATCTGTGGTTGTCTCAGGAGTTGTGGATGGAGTGGTTTGACCTATTGTAGTTGTCAGAGGAGCTGTGGATGGAGTGGTTGAATCTGGGGTTGTTACAGGAGTTGTGGATGGAGTGGTTGGATCTGTGGTTGTTGCAGGAGTTGTGGATGGAGTGGTTGGATCGTTGGTTCTTGCAGGAGTTGTGGATGGAGTGGTTGGACCTATTGTTGTTGTCACAGGAGCTGTGGATGGAGTGGTTGGATCTGTGGTTTTTGCAGGAGTTGTGGTTGGAGTGGTTGGACCTATTGTAGTTTTCTCAGGAGTTGTGGATGGAGTGGTTGGACTCGTGGTTGTTGCAGGAGTTGTGGACGAAGTGGTTGGAACTATTGTAGTTTTCACAGGAGTTGTGGATGGAGTGGTTGGAGTCGTGGTTGTTGCATGAGTTGTGGATGGAGTGGATGGACCTATTGTAGTTGTCACGGAAGCTTTGAATGGAGTGGTTGGATCTGGGGTTGTTGCAGGAGTTGTGGATGGAGTAGTTGGACCGATTGTTGTTGTCACAGGAGCTGTGGATGGAGTGGTTGGATCCACAGTTGTTGCAGGAGTTGTGGATGGAGTGGTTCGACCCAGTGTTTTTTTTGCAGGCGTTGTGGATGGAATGGTTGGATCCGTGGTTGTTGCAGAAGGTGTGGATGGATTGTTTGATTTGGCAGTAGTTGTGGATGGAGTGATTGGATCCGCTCTTGTCCTTGCTGTATTTACTGATGGAGTCATTGGATCCGCCATTGTGGTTGTAATGCTTGAGCCTGCCTCTGGACAAAAAGACATTATTTTTTTTAATCATTCCAATTCCTCCTTCTTAATAATAAAGATGTAGCCTTATCTTCATCAAAGCATTAACTATAAGCTCATGCCTTCCAGCCTGACCAGTTATTCCAACACTTCCAATAGACATGCTTAGTGCACATCAATAGAATTACATTTGTGTAACTGACTTTTTTGAGATTTGCAAATCATTCATCATATTTATCATATACCACGTCAAATAGACATGCTTAGTCTACATAAATAAAATTAAATTTGTGTAATTGAATTTTGTGAGATTTGTATATCATTTATCATATTTACAAATACACTGCGTATAGTCAAGACATTTTGAATTAATGTAGCGTGTGATGTAAGCATGTGAATGGCATTTTGGCATGTCATAAAACCTATATTCAACAGCCTTAGTTAAATAGTTTCCTTCACAGCACTGCTCTTTTCACTTATCTCATTTGTTTTCTGGTAGACCTTGTCAGATTTTTGCTATAAACATTCAAAATACAGATGCGACAAGCTTTATCCCATTTTTCATGTGACTGCCCCAAACTCACAAATTTTGAGGGCAATATTCAGAAGGAAATCAAGTTGATTCTGAGCATCAATATTAATTTAAATCATGCCCTAGCAACATTGGTTATATTTCCATATGATTCAATAGATAGAAATTTTATCTATTTAATCAGAATTCTACTAATAACAGCACCCCCCCCAAATGATAGCTTCCTGGCTGGAACCGTGACCTCCTAGCATAACAGAATGGAGGGAAAGAGTACAAAACATGGATATCATGGAAAAGGTCACTGCAAGATTGCAAATGAAAACAGACAGGTTTTGTGCAAGATGGGCACCACACAGGCAATGTCTCATTTAAGATTACCTCCTCTTTCTGCATTGATTGGGTTAGGTATGTGCATATAGCTATATGTAAGATTTACATAGGTATGTATGAAAGTATATGTGTATGGATATATCAATATGAATAGGTGGGGGGATATATATGTTTGTTTGTTTTGTTTTGTTTTGTTTATTCATATTAATTTAAATTCAGTATATGTAAATTTGGAAGGTGCATCTACAATTTGTATGTTCCTATATGTTCTTTCATTTTGTTTTGGTCGCTTGATGAAAGAAAAATAAAATTTAAAAAAAAGCAAAAAAAGCTGAATGATGTGGCTCCCTGTCATGTTTTATACTGATAACCTGAAAAAGCTCCAGTGTTCACTGTGTAAAAGGCTCAGCATTCACATCAAAACTCAGGACAAAAGACAATAATAATGTGTCACTTTTATGTTGAAGATGGAAAACGCCTTAAAAAAAACAAATCAACCAAGTGAAAGTGAAAGTGAAATACATTTCACCTTGTTATAAACTTTTCTATTTATCTATGCAAATTGAATTCAAAACACATTTCAGAATTCAAAACTGACTGAAAGCTCTTTTAGACTTCCCTCATGCAAAGCATTAACCAGAGGGGACAGCCTAAGAGGAAGAGACACCCAAAGAAAGGCAGGCTGACCTCAGGGTCACAAGATAAATTCATATTGTCATCAACCTCGTAGTCAACAGTGTTGGGAGTAATGTGTTACAAAAGTATAGTGATTACTGTAATATATTGCTGTTTGCTGTAATGCAGTAATGTGAGGCATTACTAAAAAAAAAGAAGGGTAATATTTTACTCGGTTCAAACTTCAGTGACACACGCGTTACAATCATAGATTGTATAAAACATAGACGTAGTTTCCGTGACATCACCCATCGATTTCTGAAGAGCGAAAATGAAGCTAATCGTAGTGCACAGCCATCTTGGCAGTGGGGATGTCGTCTAACTCTGGTTGATCCAAATATGGACAAAGAGGTGGAGTGAGGGTGGAGCTGAATGAAGCCTATTTAATTAAACATGCTCACTGAGCTAGCCGGCTAACCTGATGGTACCGGCCGGCTTCGGCACCAGTGACGGATAGCCGGCATAACATATGTCAACATTTCAGCCTCCAGTCGATCACAGTCAGTCAGTTTCTGGTGTGTATTAAACTTAAAGTTTCTGTTTTAGCAATAATATAAATAACATTTGAGTTTGTACACCGTCAAATTGTATGTTAATGTTTAGTTTCAAGCTAAACTCCTTTGACGAACAGGTCACTGTCTCAGCTGATGCGCCCATGTCAGTGGAAACAGACATAACGTCTTACTTGAAAGACTTGAAAGAAAGCCCTGTGATTGAGGCCTCCACCTGTTTCCAAGATTTGAAAAATTCACACTATTATTTATAATAGTGTTATAATGCACCAACACCATCCAGCACCAGCAGAAAACTTCAGTCTCGGAAGTCTTGTGCTCACAACAAAGACAGCCGTCTTGGTGGCTTTGAGCTTTGAAATTGAATTAAAGAGAGTAAAGGAATAGAAATAAAAAAGACTGTATCTTGTCATGTCATTAGGCTTTAGGTGACAACATAGTGGGCTCTAGCTCTATTTATGTTAATATGAATAGGCCTACAGTTAGTGTCTCTATCACAGTTACCAGACTTTGACCTTTCCATTGTTTTTGAGATTCTGGCTATGATTGTTCCATGTATTGCACCATAAACCATCATTGTGCCTATTAGGCAATATATTCTACTGTTATAGTCTACTGTTGTTAAGCTTAAGCTTAGCTTAGTCATTCTCAGTCTCAGTTATCACCCTCCATGAGATGTGTAATGAGCTGCAATAAGCTACATTTATAAGCTATGATATGAGATATGCTTCCAGATATGCTTCCAGTTAATTTGGTGAAAGTAACTTAAAAGTAATGCAGTAGTAGTATAATGCATTACAATTCAGAGACAGTAATATTGTAAGGTAACTAATTCCTTTGAAATTTCAGTAATAAGGAATCCAAAATGCCTACATTTTTGAAGTAACTTGCCCAACACTGGTAGTCAAATATTTACATTTGATTGTCCTCCAAACCAATCATGAGGTGGAAATAAATCGTTGTTTGGCCAAGCTTGAAGCAAACTGTCCCTTCATTTTAACTCAATTTAACTCCTTATTTCGATCTAGGTAAATATCTGGGTTTAGATTTGAAACAAAACTGAGGTAAAACACATTAAATATGTAAAAAAAAAACAGGCTGTTCAGAGAAAATCTACACTGGTAATTAAAACTCAATGAGGCCCAGGTTTCCTCTTGAACAGCAGCAGAAAAATACATTGGAAACTAATTCAAATCGCTGTGATTGAGGGAGAGAGACGATGATATCAACAAAGAGAAGTTTATCCAAACAGTCCTCCGTCTTACATCATTGGGAGATCTACAGTTCCCATTGACAAGGATATCACTTGATCAAGATTTAATAAGTCTGACAATAAAAAAAACCAAACATAAATATATTAAAGTCTATTTTAAACATCAGCTGTGAGGGAAATATATAATTATAAATCTGCTTTGGGTAATAACTGATCCTTGCAACCTAAACCCTGTGAAATTTTAAGACACAATTTATGTAAATTTCTCAAGATTTGAAAGACTGAAATCAAAAGACATGAATTATGTATTTATCTTGATTTTAAAGTTTACCTGACAAATGAAGTTGTGATCATCTGGGCTAATTCAATTATCAACGAGTTGTTGAATTCAGCCAACTTACCAAGACAGGCTGCAACCAGCCACAGCACAAAGAGGAGTGTAAATTCTTGAGCCATTGGAAAACAACTAAAGGTTTTAGCAGAAGAAGAA
The DNA here is from genome assembly GCA_037975185.1 of Centropyge bicolor. Lineage (NCBI taxonomy): Eukaryota > Metazoa > Chordata > Actinopteri > Pomacanthidae > Centropyge > Centropyge bicolor. The sequence goes on from JBBMOC010000119.1 coordinate 663,316, forward strand.
AGAGATGAAGGCTCTGAGTGGACGAGGCATTCCTAATACCATGGATGATTAGGACTCAGGTGTCCTCAGCTGGCAGTTTTAATCATTAGCCACTCCTCCGAGGGCAGCACTGTGAACTAAAGTACATTTCTCCCCCAGAAAACATGTCACTTTCCATGTCTTCATGTCATTCATCTGTTTATCCTCCATACATCTGTCTGTTGTTGTAAATGTCCAGAAAGTGTGTATATAGTCACACTTCGCTATAAAGTATATAATCAATAAATACTCACACAGATTAATACACACAGCACATTTCTATTGTTTTTCTTTGATCGCCTTTTTGCTCACAAATGTAAAAATGCCAAAAAATAATGTATTCTAAATTCATTGTCAAAACCACATGTTCTTAAGATGAAAACCAAGCATATTGTCCATATGAACATTCTTACACTAAATGTTATATGTAATCCCAAACTGCTTATGGACACTGATGGATTCTTAAAGTAGTTTATTTCTGTTCAGAGTTCTCTCTCTTTACACCAACTGAGCAGCAAGCTCTGTGGAATGGTTCACGGAAGCTCAAAGGATCTAAAACCACAGTTGATGAGAAAAGCAAAAAGGAAGGAAAAGTCTCTGTCAGTGAGGAGTAATTGATAACAATAAATTACTGTCTTGTGTATGTTTCCTGGTTGAACTTATCTCCATAGTTGTAAATATATAAAACAGAACTGTCAGACTTTTACAACAGCAACACAAAATAAAAATACTATGACAGTGTAATGACAAACATTATTTGCTGTTTAAATGCTTTAATATAGACAACAATGTTGGTCCTCATCAATGACCATGTTCAGCTTCTTTCTAGAATAAATAGCACTATTTCTTAGCCTCAGAATTCTAAAGTTATTTTTAGAGGCTGCAATGTACAGAAAGGACAAAGATAATGCTCCTTTGGCGTCACTTTATGAATTTATGGCAGGTCCACCAGTTGTCATTAAACTATGAATAACTTTTATCAACTGATTTCCTCATAGGCCCAATCAAAACGTGACAGTGTCTACACAATGGCACAAAGCCAAATGCAATTACTAACTAAAGTCTAAAAATGTTGCTTCAGACAGTGATTCAAACCACTTACCACACTGTTATTGGACACTAGGTGACCAAACAAACAGGATGGGATGAAGGATAATATTACCATCGAAAATGTCATAACATGTGAAACACATTGATATTCTTGTAAATATGTAAACTGATTAAAAAAATAAGAGCTAGATAATGTAAACGTGTCTTGAGGTATCTGAGGTAATGTCCAATCACCTATAAAATATTATCTCCAAGATGACTTTGATCCTTGTTGTACAGTTGAATTAAAACTACTGATCTTGACTGCAGTGAAACTTTACTGCTGGTTACCTTGTAAATCTAACACCAGGGTGTCATGGTTTCAGTCTCTTGGATTAGTTTTGTGTGTTTTCTAGTTCATTTTCTGTGCATTTTCACTTTCAACTTCAGTGTTCTTGGGCTTGGGTTTTTCCTATAGTGTTCGAGTTTTGTGGGGGGGGTTTCTGTGTGGAACTTTTTGTTCAGGCACTGCTGTAGTGGCTGGGGGTGAGGTCTCAGGTGCTGGGGCTCTCAGTGAACACAGTTTTATATTGTCCATTTCACCCATTTTTCTTCCTTGTGATAGGTGTCAGCCTTTCAGTGAGAAGGTTTCTTCAACTGTTTTTAGGAGTACTACCTTTCCCCAATTCCTTGTAATGGCTGTTTTTTACTTGCTGTTAATATAATTTAACATGTCTCACAGTAGTGAGGTGACAAACAACCACAAGCCAAACTCTGCAAATCTCAGGAGGACTGGAGGGACGAACTGAGGAATGAACTGTCTTCTAAATCCGTAGTTAACTGATCCTGACGGTGGTGTATATCTTGTTTCAAATGTTAATACTATTACTACTTCTACACTTATATTTCATCTAGTCAATTTTATTTACTATTTATCTCCTCTATTGCTGCTGTGCACTGCAATTTTTCCCATTGTGTGACGAATAATGGAATATCTTATCTTATCTTTAAACAGGCTCAAGGTATTGTTACTTTCACACTATACACTAGTGACCTTGGGGCTTTGATAAGATTCTGATGGGCAACCTGTCCTTTTAGACCTGGTCATGTGCAACAACAGCACCCCTCACTGGAACCAGATCCTTTACTTACGTAAAATCACACTGTGAAAATAATCTGCATATACTTAAAACTGTCCTTTAGTGAAAATATGTAAGTATTATCTGCAATATTTATTGAAAGTACCAAATGTGAAAATAGTCATTCTGCAGTAAAATGCTTCCTGTTAGCGTTTTACTATTAAATCTGATGTTTTTGGATTACTATTACTGCTGCAACATGAATGCCGTATTTTTCTGCCGTAGATCTTTAAGCCAATTTTAACTACTTCATATATTGTTTGGTACTTTAATCTACAGCAATGCATCATGTTCAATAAGATCATATGTTTGCAATGTCTCTGTCTCGTGAGAACCACATATCTCCAAAAAGTCAACTATTCACGCACAATATTTATACATTATTTGCCTCTGAGATGGAGTGGGAGTGTAAGCATAAATTTGCAAAAAATATACATTTTGATACCATGATTTTTGAAAATGTTTTTATGTTAGATTTAGTTTTAATGGAATGATTTCTTAGAATATGTAGTTATAATAATTTCATGAATTTTTTCATAAGAATTTTTTTTCCAGAGACATAATTATCTTTTTTGAATGTAAAACACTTCCTGCTCCACACCAGTATTTCAGCCCAGTGCCAGAGAACTTTAAGCCATGTATCCTTGCATCACAGTAAATTCATTATTTATCCAATGACATTTCTCCAAGGAACAGATGTTCTCTGTCCAAGTCCAATCCAAGTCATACTAAAATGAAGATTTCATGCAGCCATTATACAGGAGTTTGACATGCACCACGTTTCTCATTCATAACTCTAGGAGCATTCATTCAAGTACATCTCAACATCTCTAAAAGATTCAACTCATTCCATACTCACTGAGTACAAATGAGACTGGTTCAGTTCAGATTCAGTTTGTTTCCAACTCTGTTCAGTTCAGACAAGAGAAAAGGAAAAAAAAAAAAAATCCAACACTCATAACACTCTAGTAGTGAGTTGATCAAGATCCAGCCGTCCAGTGGATCCTTTCACTGGCAGGATGATGACAGTGGTCAGTGGGCCAGAGTCAGCAGGGGAAGTGTCATAAAAGTTTTTTTTTAATCAGCATACTTTTAATTATTAACATTAAATTATTGCCAACTGATTTTAACTGACTCTTAATGAATTGTAAACATTGAACTCACTTTTTTTAAACATATTTATTAACATATTAATGAATTTTAATTCCTTATATCCATTACATTTTGTGGGTTACCTGTGGGCTGTTTGATGGGATGGTCCATAATGATGGACATGGGCTGGTGCACTTAGTTCATCAGGGTGGTGATGTTACCTCCATGGAACTTCGTCCTGATCACCTTCCCGAAAATGCTGCTTTTCGGGCTTTTGGGTCAAAATATCACTGAAAGCTTTATTTTCTTTTGGTATTACACCAACTCAGCATTGTTGAGCTGTAGCTTCATTTGTAATTTTGCAGGTGCGTCCATCAGGCTCCAGGAGGTAACCACCTGAGCAGTAGCACCTGAAGCTTCCTCTCTCATTGTAGCACTGCTGGCTGCAGAAACCTGGGATCAGACACTCGTTGATGTCCTCACAGATCTTAGAGTCATTGAGGAGTGGAATCCTGATGGACAGATGCACTGCGCCCCAAATGGTCCTTGGACACAGCCGTCACTGCAACCCTTGTTTTTCAGCTTACAGTCATCTTGGTCTTCATGAAATTGCATCAAAGTGAGTTAGTACTGTGCATTTATCTGACAGCTTGTTGTATTTGTTGTTGCTGACTTCTGCTCACTTTAGGGGTGTTTCTCTTTATAATGTTTCCTTTTATTCTTGTACATAAAATTGTGCTACGTTACGTTACATTTTTTCAATATTTCAATGATGCTGTAAGTTTAAGATTTTTAAAGTCATGCACAGGAATGTATTTTTAGGAATAGTCTTTGCTGAGGCTTAAATAGAATAGATGATATTTTTAACTCTCACCATAGCAGGTGACTCATCCCTCATTGTTGCACACCTTGTCCAGGTCAATACACAGCTGGTTGTTGGGCCCCTGGTTGGAGGGACACTTCAGTGGAGGGGTGGGGCAGTTGTTTCCATCACTCATGTCCCAGCAGTCCTTGTCATATGTCTCAGAACAACGTGGACAGTCTGTAACAACACAGGTTTATTCTGTTGATTTAAGGACTATCTTTGGCCCAATAAGTGTCACTGTTCAAACCATTTTGTGCCTTGTAAAATGAAATTATGTTACATGTGTTACACATGTTCCACATGTACACGTTTGTTTGTCCAGAATACTTCTGACATGGAGAACATGAACAAGTCAATAAATGAGAGTAAAACTTTGACCTACATAATTATGTTTCCTACTAATACAGTATAGCTACTAAAAATAAAGTATAAATTGTTTTCTTATCTCAAGGGTGTTTGTGTTCACTTTATAGACTAAACTTTATTTCCACATACTACATACAAACGTTTTTTTTACGGAATGGCTTGAATTTCAGGCTGAGCTGATGTGGCCACCTAGTGGGTTTACTCTTCATTACTGCACCTGAACAGGCAGCCTTTCATCCTCTATGATGTTCGTTAAGCTTCTGAATGATACTCATGTTTACATGCTCTATGTTCAGCCTATAGTCAGGGCATATTATATGACTCTTTTCATCACAGCACTTCTTGTTCATAGACCACACAGAGTGTGTCAATAGCAGCATCGTCCTACAGAAAATAGCCACATGGTTTGAGGCAGCACATAAAGTCACTCTGCAGGTTCTTTATTCCATCACACCTCCAGCCTATGTCGATGCATTGTCCACTAGTACACTGAACCTCTGTGCTGCCACAACTTCCTGCAGAAAACACACAGAGAGGAAGAAGATTCAAAACAGCTGTTGTCATTCATTGTTTTATCGGCGTGATGTGAGAGGTCATTTGCATATTTACTATCATTTAAAATACACTCATTGATAGTTGCACTATAAAAATCTGATTTTTTTTTTTTTTACTATTTCCTTGACAAATAAGTTACCATGTTTATGACAGCTGTAGCGCCACTGTGTGTAACATTTGAAACATAAAACGTGATTCTGCGCTTAAAGGATAGTTAATTAGTCACCATCTTATGACCCAGAAGTATACAGGCCATCATTTCAAAGAGACAATTGATCTGAATCAGCACAGAGATGTGTACTTTGTATCACTTGTGCATTCGTAGCTTTTCCTTATTTTATGAAATTTCATTTTGAATGAAGCACACTAACCAAATAAATTAGAACTATATCAATATTTTCTCTTTGCGTGTGTGTGTGTAAACACCATAAGTTGTTTATAATTGAATTGTATGTATAATTTCTTCAAATCTTCTTTCTGAGTCTAACTTCCTTTAAAGTGGCTGTCAAATCTTTCAATAAGCATGAATCTCTGAGCATTTTTGTGCCGCTCAAAAATGACAAATTGGAAAAGATGAAAATGCCTCAAAATTCATTACTTAGGTGAAAATAACAATGAGAAGATACAAAAATGTCCTACTTGTATCCCTCTCTCATTATTTAGCTTTAACATATTGGTGACTATAAAATGGATGGCTGTGAGATGAGGAGCAAACACATACCTTGAGCAAGTTGAATCCTTTGGAAGAGCAGCAGGAGAGAAAGAAGATGAAGACCGTTAAGGCCCATAGTTTACTTCTGGTGTTAGTTTGACAAAGTGTGTACAGTCATGCTAGACTTGACTCTGTTAACTCAAATGAGCCTGAGGAAGAAACTGCCTTTGACACTGAGATGTAGCAGTCAGAGCGACCAGCAGACCAATAATGTGACATGGAGTAAAACAGCTTTTTATGACCAGCTCCTTTACATAAACTTTATCTAAGATGAACTTTTACCTGTTGGTATGTTGTGTACATCAGCAAGAAGCAGTAACCAGTCATTTTTGTGTAACAGTCTATGACTGAAACCAGGGTTAATAAAGACTTTATAGTTCCTGAAAATATATATGCATTTTTGTATTTTGACACTCATTGACTAAATACTAATGCACTACAGCACAACTGACGTGTTTTACTGAGGAAATAACCCAAAGAAAAACACACTTTAGCCGAGAGTATATTTTCAGCTCTAATTCAAATGAATGTTTTTCACCAGCTTTTCATCGGTTCTTCACATTTTATAAAGGACTTGAGACACCTCTTTTTATATTACATATATTTTTCATAGAAACGTGATAAAGATTTGTTTTTGGCACAACCACACAAGTATCTTTATAATTTCTTAATGTAATTAATGCTGATTTTGAAGATTTTAATGTTTTTGAATTCCATATCCAAATCATTTTATAACTCACTGACACACTTGAGATTACTGTAAGTTAAACCCTGTAAAAAATGTAAAACTCACAAAAGAGAAGCAGCAAACTAACCTCCTTTCTCAGTTTTTCTTTTTCTTTGAGAAATAATGCATCAAAAGCATAAATGGCTTTTTAAATGGCTTTTTAAAATGAATTCATCATATTACATAATATTGTGAGACAAAGGATATTCATACATATTTTCATTTTATTTTATTCAGGTAAAATAACAGCTTGGTGTCAACCAGACATAAAACATGTTAAAATATATAAAAAATACTCTCAGTGATATGAACAATCAAACAGTTTCATACATATAAACATTTAAATTAGTGAAAGTGAAACATTGAACAAACAGGCCCTAATTTAGAAGAATAAGTCATTGAATTTTATCAGAACATAAGAAACTTGTCTCATTGACAAAAACTGAGTTAAACATACAGTTGTGACTCATCATAAACCTGAACTATTTTACACACAAAATGATGACTTGAAAATTCATGAATGAGCGAGACATGAACTAGGCAAGAAAATGATAATGATAATTACCATCTTAATTCATTGCCAATATAAAGAAACCTTTCAAAAGACCTTCTGTGTATCTCATATTCCAAATATATGTGTGAGGGTCTCAGTCTTCCAGGTCATGACAACTGGACTTGTTTGCAGATGCCTGAAGACATTTCACCTCTCATTCAAGAAGCTACTTCAGCTCTCAGATTCAGTTCTTAGCCTCTTGGATGAGAAGTGAAATGTCTTCATTCATCTACAACCAAGTCGATTTGTCATTGATTCAATCTTATTTGAATACTCATCCCACACTTTCACAAAGATTATTCATGAAAAGACAGGAGTGATTCACGGCAGCTTATAATTGGTCAGAATAGAGTTCATACAATGCAGCTCAATGTGGAGAAAGGACATAACTGCCCTGTGGTCCAGGAATATTTATTTGGTGCTTCTGTTTATATAACTCTTGCCATAATGGGATATTGAGGGTGTACAGTTATTTGGAGTAGAAAAAGTGAATGTGTTGAGCTGAGTCGTTTCCAACAATCTATCAACAAGTTTCTGATCTTGGTAAATGTTGCTGTAGCAGAAAACTTTGTGGTTCCTTGTTGATTGAACTGTCTTCAGCAACTATAATGAAGAGAGACTTTCTTTAGGAGAGGATTTCAAAATGAGGTAAACATATCTCAGATTTTGTCTTCTCTTTCCCTGATGAATATTTTCACTTCTTTTCTGCTCAGCATTCTAATAACAGTTTTCTTATTTACCCTCACTACCCTCCCATGTTAGACATCAAACACATAGAGAGACCAACTCACCTGGTTCCTCCCAGCAGGGAACATGTTTTGCTGGCTGTTGCTTGAAGCCATCTCCAGGTCGGTCCTGCTGTCCAAGTTGCTAATGACTGTGGCCTGTGGGAACTATAGTCACCCCAGCATTGGCATAGGCATTAGCAGAGCCTGCCTGTCTGTTGACTAAGCCGCTGTCAACCAATATTGCATCAGAATAGTAGCTGCTGACATCGTATGTGTTGTTGTTCTTGCTGAACTTCTTCAAGTTCTTCTTAAAATTCTTCCTGAAGTTTTTCTTTGAGAATCTCAAAAGATAAAGAAAAAGTAAATTTTACTGTTTACAGTTATTGATATCTGTATTACTGTATTATGCTTTTTTTTTCATTAATGTGTACCATGAATGAAGGAGAAAAATGGCAAATGCATAATAAATGACTGAAAGTGGGTGAATGAATATATGAGAAACTCACAGAATGAGTGTGATGAGCAGCAGTCCTCCAAGAAGAGAACCTACAATTACCAGCGCCAGCTGCCATGCTAACAAAACACAATGACAAGGGAGTCAAAAACAAGGCTACCCTATTGCAGTGACTTTAGAAATACTATTTATCTGCAAAGCGTTTCATAATAAAAGTAAACCAAAGTCACAGACATTATGAACTCCATTCATTCTATACATCATAAGTATGAGTCATCAGATTTTCAAAATAAAAGTCTTGTAAACAAATTCACTGCTCTCTCTCTGTATTCTAACATGGAAATCATATTACCTGCTCAAACACAACAGTTGACATACAACATAAATACACACATACACACAGATGGACATCTTATAGGAAAGCAAGTCCTGAGGACCAGAGCAACCCAGGAGCTTCTGGTTCAACTTTATCAAACTGACAAGACTGAATAAAATGTAGCATCTTAAACTGTAATTTATTTGCTCTGCACCAACATTAAAGGAACATCCATTTTTGTTTAATATCTTCCAGCGATTTCCCCTTGAACGCATATTGCATTTGGCAGGAGTTGTGCATGAACATGATTTGGGAAAGTAATGTTAGATAATGTTTTTTAAAGTGTGCTGTCAGTTTTCTATCACTATTTTCAAATCCTGATTTCTGATGTTTATCTTTAAAAAAAAAATCTTGTCGTCATGTAATTTGACTTGTTGTATTTCCTTTCAGTGTAAAACAAATGCTGTATACTCACATTCATTGCAGTTGAAACCAGAATAACCAAATGGACAACTGAAAGACAAGAAGGTTCATTTTACAGTTTTAAATTCACCCAAGCTCTCCACAAACACAGGTTGTATTTACAGCAGCTCTCAGCTTTTATTCCTCACTACAATTTGAATGAAAATGTGTTGAAATATAATTAGACAGATAATAATGTTACATTTTCAAAACATGTTACAACATTTAAACACTTACTTGACACACACCTCTTCATCCACAGCTTTCTGGCCACTGGGACAAGCTGCAAAAGGCGAAAAGGTTGAGGCAGTTTGTAGTTTAGATTAAAAGAGTTTATCATGACACATACACATGACACTCCCACTTGCTAAATGCTCTTACCAGTGCACGCTCTGTCACTGTTGTTCATCTTAACGTAGTTTTCCTCACATGTACAGATATAAGATCCATCTTCGGATTTGCATGTGGTAGTATTCAGATCACAGGGTTCATTATCACACAGGTTTTTCTCTTTAAACGAATAAAACAAAAGTGGACATTATCAATACACATAACTCAAATAAGTGCAGTGGGACAAAAAATGCAGAAAACTACCAAATGCTGGAAGAAATAAAAAAGCATGAGACGCTCTCCCCCAACAACTCAACTAGACTGATAATAGATTTTTTTGTGTGCTGGATTACTGAAAAAAATGTTTTCATGAGCATCTCAAGTCTTACATGTTATCTCTATAACACACCTATGTCTGTACCAGTATACCATTTAATTCTTTTGAGACACATGGAAAAACAACCTAGTGGTGAGTGTTACTGTCTCTCACTACAGGCATAAACAGAAACAAAAAACAGATAGATTTAGACTTCTCTGAAAATGCCACTTGTCTGCAATTTAGTCAAGTAATTGTAGAACTGCAGCGCAAAAAATCAATGAACATCATTAAGTTATTGTTGGTTAACGTATTAGCAGGAACACTGAACTGCACTATGTGACAGAAACACAGAGCCAATCCTCTCATCACATGTTATGATACAGCCATATATATTTTCATTTTATCACAGTAAGTGAAATGATGACTGGGCCAAAAACCCTCAAAGTGACTGCAGTTCTTAAAACATCACAGCAATAAATGGTTCTGTCATGACTAAAAGGTTATGTTAAGTTAGATTTTGTTATGTCTTGTCTTGTCTCGTGATTTCCTGTTTTATTTTGATAATCTAACTTTCCCTCTCGTTTCAGGTAACTTGCCCTTCCTTGTGTTTCCCGCCAGTGTGATTGTCTGCCCCGCCCTGATTGTTTCCACCTGTTCCCCATTACCTTGTGTATATATAGTCTGCGTCTCCCTTTGTCTTGTGCCAGTTTGTCGCGTCTATGTACCGTCATCCTACGCCTCCCATGTCTTGTTTTGCTCCTCGTCTGGTTAAGTATTACTTTGCTACTTTGACTATTTTGTTTGCTTTTGTTACCTTGTGGTTTTTTCCTCCTTCGAGTGATTTTTTGTTAGTATTTTTCATTGCCTCAGTCTTTTTCCTCGTCAGAGTGATTTTAAGTTGGTACTTTGTCTCACCATTTAACTCAGTGTTTTTCCTTGTCATAAGTGATTTTGTGTTGTTACTTTTTATTAAAGACTTTTATTTGCAACCTTCTGTGTCTGAGTCGTGCGCTTGGGTTCAGTCCTTGCCTGGGTCTTGTCAGGTTCTGCTTTTCACAGAACCAAATAGTGACATCTGCAAACAATTAAAGTAATGATCGTGGAACAAAATAAAACCAAACCATTTGTAAAATGTACTACTTTCAATAAATTCAACACTTTTTGTTTTAAATATTTTTTTATCAGTTCTTTCATACGTGTCATCCATCAAGCAATTCCTTCATCTTTTTTTTCTTTTTGTTTGACTGAATGCAAAGGTAAATAGAGGTACAAAAAACACGACAATGAACAAACAAACAAACAAAAGTGCAAAAGAACACCCTTCCCCCCAGGAGTGCTACCAGTGTCTATTATGCAGGCTGTATTTCAGAATTAACTAATTTCAACCTTTTAGGTAGGAGATTACGGGGTGCCAAATCTTTTCAAACTCTCCAAGTTTGTCTTTAAGATTGAACCTTATTATTGAACCTAAGTGCAGAGTGCCTGTCAGCTCAGTTAGCCAGAATTTTACTGTCGGTACTTCCTTCTTCTTCCAGAATAGGAGAATGAGCTTCTTAGCCACAAGGAGCCCATAAGATCCTTTGCCTATCTGATGTTCATAGAATAATTAATATTGGATCAGGATCTATTTCTTCCCCGAATACTTTTGCAAATAATCAGGAAAGAATCTATGGAGTTGTAATGTTGTATAATGTAATCTGTGCAGCACCTTGAATTGTATAAAGTTTTGTCTTGCATTAATTAATTCTTCTTTTTTTGATATTTGACAGAGGAATGAATGAATAAATCTCAGTGTAAAGCATTTTCAAACACAATGTTTCAGTTTTGCTCAACCTGAAAATAAATCTGTATGTCTTGTTTTAATATTATTTAGATAAATCTCACCATCAAACTACATCAAAATCAGACAGATATACTTGCTAAATAAACTTACCTTGAAAAGTTGCCCCTGACAGTGGACTGTTGGGAGCTGCAGCAGCTGCCTCAATTGTTGTGAAGACGTCATCTGTTGTGATGTTAGATCTTGTTGTGAAGACGATCTCTACAGTTGCATCGACCCCATTTCTTGACCTTGACAAAACTCTGGTGTTTTCAATTCTCCTATATAGACAAAAGTCACAATTAATGATGATGTTATTCAGCAACTATTATGGGTAATATGCTGTAAGTTAGGGCTGCACAATTAATCGAATTTTAATCACGATCACAATTTTGGCTGCCACGATTAAATTAAGATGATCGTCGGCGATTTTAACATTTAAAAAGCGAGCTCTGTTGCATGTCAAATCAAGCACTTTCCCCACCCAATAGTCACCAACCACCAGGGGGTGACCCATAGGTTAGGGCCTCATCATTACGCTGCCTAAACAGCAAGCCAGCGAACCCTGCAGCAGCGGCAGCCTCAAATGATTAAACTGTAAGAGAGTGCAATGTCGGGAGCAGCAGGCAGTGACAGTGAGGAGGGATCTGGAGGTGAGGAGCCGCTAGTGCATCTATTGTTGCCCCTTTTCCACTGCGCTGGTGCTCGTGCTAGTTTGGAGCCAGTGTCTGACTTAGCACCAGGACTTTGTGTTTCCACCGCGTAAGCACCGGCTCCAGGTGCTAAAAACCTGTGCTTAGCAGGCACCATGTCTTTGCTGGTCCAGAGCTAAGCACAGACTACACCAGGGGCTGGGGGCGGGGTTATCGTGAGTGCCGGTAGCCAGTTTCCAAATCGCAATTGCGACCGGCTTTTGGGCTGGGACACACAAGTGGTAATTTGTGTTCGTTTTCGCCAGGACGTCCCTGGTCTGATCGCAGATATATTGAACTGACTCCCAGGACACAAGGAAGTTCTGCACAAACTTTTGTGCGCTGAAGTCCGGTGTCCGCGAGAACGCGGATGTGTCCAGGCAACAGGCGACCTCCGCCTCGCAGTCAGCCTGAAGACCCTCTATAAAGATACATTTTCATTTCATTTTATAATTGCATTTTGCAAAAGCATATTTATTTTTTCCCTTTGTCTTTTGGTAAATTTTAGTTTATTGTTTATGATTTATGTTGTTTATGTTTTACCTAACATAATGAATAATCGTGATTAATAATCGTGATTACAATATTGATAAAAATAATCGTGATTATCATTTTGGCCATAATCGTGCAGCCCTACTGTAAGTGTATTGGAGGAAGTGGTTCCATATAGAGAGACAGTCAGATGGTAAAGATAAGATATTCCTTGATTTATCCCTCAGTGGGGAAATTCACTCTGTGACTTACTCTGTGAGTTCCAGCACTATAGACCCAGAGAAATCAGGATTGTCCTCGAAAACATCTGAGAGCTGTGTTTTTGGAAAGAAAATATCATTTTGTTTACTCCATAATGTAACTGAGAATGTAAAGTCCTAAGTTTGATTATTGGATTATTCTGCTTTGATATTGTGTAGCACAAACAGTGCATTTGTTACCACATGCATCAGGTTTAATACCAAAGTGTAGCTCAGGCAAGATGAACTATTAATGTTATCATTGAACTCAACAAATGGCTCTTCGTTACGGTATATTTGTATCAAATGCCAAACATCTTAAAACAGCATGAAAAGTCTACTGAAAAGAATGAATGAAAAACAAAAAGTGCAAATCATGAATGAATATATGGATCACGCATCTCCAAGTACATGAGGAATATTAAGAAAACATACAACAAGTGGGTGTGTATTAACTGCCTTTATTCCAAGTCCAACATTTACAAAAATGAAAAACGCCACAAACACCAAGGAGAGAACTGATGGCTTACCGCATCATTAATTTGCTGTGAGGCATTTAGAAATTCTGCTGACGTCTTGTCACTCATGTTTTCATTGTACACCAAGCCAGGCAGGGATAGCTGTCCAGGGAAAACTTTGGCTAGAATAGGAATATATCATCTTAAGGAAGTTTTCTACAATCTACATGCCAGTCATGACCATTTATTTAAAAGAATAGTTCACCAATTTTGGAAATACATATCTGTCCAACGACATCTTAACATGGAGACAGGAAAACAATGAGCCTGAAATGCCCAAATGCAACTAGTTGTTCTTGTCAGTGCACAAATCATACTTGAAACCTGGTTTATTCTACGCATGTGCACGGGTGATGAATTTTTCTTACCCTTCCCAATCATTTACGTTCTAGGGTCACAGTTTTGCACATGAGTTGAACAAATCAAGTTTTTGGTATGAATCAGACAGCTGCAGTTCTTTTGCTTCACTTTTCAACTCTTCCAGTCTTCATGCTAAGCTAAGCTAAGTATCTCATGTTTACTGGAAACATATGAGAATCATTGATCTAACCCTCTGTTAAAATGTGAATATTTCCCAGAATATCAAACTGTAGCTGTGAATATTTTATGAAATGATTAATGTAAGACTGGTCATCTAAATATACTTATAATGTTGACTGACCTGACACTTCCGGGATGATAATTAATGTTCACTAAGTAATTTTCTCATGGAGTACACAGTGGTGATATGCAAAAAAAGGTGGGTACTTACCGCTGTCACAAGTTTTGCTAAAATTATTGTAGAAATCACCAGCCAAGCACAAGCATACAAAATGTTGATCAGCGCGAGGTTCACAGGTGCTCCCACGGCCACATGGTTGTCCTGCACATGGATCTTTAAAGTGAACGGAAAATAAAACACAACAATATAAGCATCTGCAGCAATAAGTGAATGCTAAAAGCTAATTAAATTTTGGAAATAGAGAAAAATTCACTTGTGGCAGGAGGTGGAGAGGGAGTGGTTGGACCCAGCGTTGTTTTTGTAGGAGTTGTAGATGGAGTGGTAGGACCCGCTGTTGTTGTTGCAGGAGTTGTGAATGGAGTGGTTGGATGCACAGTATTTGCAGGAGTTGTGGATGGAGTGGTGGAACCCATTGTTGCTGTCGCAAGAGTTGTGGATGGAATGGGTGGACACAGGGTTGTTGTTGCAGGAGTTGTGGATGGCAAAGTTGGACTCGCAGTTGTTGCAGTAGTTGTGGATGGAGTGGTTAGATCTGTGGTTGTTGTAGGAGTTGTGGATGGAGTGGTTGGACCCACTGTTGTTGCAGGAGTTGTAGATGGAGTGGTTGGATCCATGGTTGTTGCAGGAGTTGTGGATGGAGTGGTTTGACCTGTTGTTGTCGGAGTGGTTGGACCCACAGTTGTTGCAGGAGTTGTGGATGGAGTGGTCGGACTCAGTATTGTTGTTGCAGGAGTTGTGGATGGAGTGGTTGGACCCACTGTTGTTACAGGAGTTATAGATGGAGTAATTGGATCCGTGGTTGCTGTAGGAGTTGTGGATGGAGTGGTT
>JBBMOC010000119.1:678472-710839 GCA_037975185.1 Centropyge bicolor
TGTGGTTGTTGCAGGAGTTGTGAATGAAGTGGTTGGATCTGTGGTTGTTGCAGGAGATGTGGATGGAGTGGTTGGATCAGTGGTTGTTGCAGGAGTTGTGAATGGAGTGGTTGGATCCACAGTTGTTGCAGGAGTTGTGGATGGAGTGGTTGGATCCGTGGTTGTCACAGAAGTTGTGGATGGAGTGTTTCGATCTGTGGTTGTTTCAGGAGTTGTGGATGGAGTGGTTGGATCCGTGGTTGTTGCAGGAGATGTGGATGGAGTGGTTGGATCCGTGGTTGTTGCAGGAGATGTGGATGGAGTGGTTGGACCCACAGTTGTTACAGGAGATGTGGATCGAGGGGTTTGTCCCACTGTTGTTGTCCAAGTAGTTGTGGATGGAGTGGTTAGACACACTGTTGTTGCAGAAGTTGTGGATGGAGTGGTTTGATCCGCCATTGTGGTTGTAATGCTTGAGCCCGCATCTGGACAAAAAGAGATTTTCTTTTCTAAATATTTCTAATTTCTCCTTCTTAATAATAAAGATGTAACCTTATCTTCATCAAAGCATTAACTACAAGCTCATGCCATTCAGTATGACCAGTTAGTCCAATGCGTCAAATAGACATGCTTAGTGCACATCAATAGAATTAAATTTATGTAACTGACTTTTGTGAGATTTGTAAATCATTTATCATATTTATCACATTACACTTCAAATAGACATGCCTAGTGTACATAAATAGAATTAAATTTGTGTCATTGACTTTTGTGAGATTTGTAAATCATTTATCATATTTACAAATACACTACATATATGTGTAGTCAAGAAATTTTAAATTAATCATGATGTAGTGTGTGATGTAACCTTGTGAATGGCATTTTCCCATGTCATAAAACTTCTATATTCAACAGCCTTAATTAAATAGTTTTCTTCACAGCACCAACTTCATATTTGGTACATCAATCAATTAGACCTTGCTCTTTTCACTGATCTAATTTGTTTTCTGGTAGACCTTGTCAGATTTTTTGCTATAAGCATTCAAAAAACAGACGCAACAAGCTTCCATTTTAGGGCCCTATATATGAGAAAGTATCATTTTTGTCAAAGATATAAGATGTTGTCCTGATAGTACATCAGACATGTGGTGTCATTAAATCTGGATATATGGAGAGCCAAAAGTGCTACGATAGACAAATACACATTCCAGGTAGCCATATTTGGCATGCCATAAATCTGCAAATATGTCACATACAAAGCTCTCCTTCTGTGTACAGAGCTTTATTATATCGAAGAGTCATGTGTGAAAATGTGAAGCATTTATTGTGAACAGTTCAAAAGTTATTAGCTATCAAACTATGGATGTTTGATTGTAACACTGTTTTTTTTTATAATAAGTATGGGGCCATGCCCCTTTTTTGAAGGCTTAATAACTCTGAAACTAGTGAAGACATTGTCCTAAAATTTTCCATAGCAGTTATTAGTAACAAGGGCATCAAAATAAAAAATTCTGAATAAAATCTGAGATGGTCAGTCGGGAACTTTCTCTAAAATCTGGTGATTTGGCGCGGAATTACCCATATCATAAACAAATGATATGCCATGAAAACAACTGCATACAACTTTATGATCCAGCAGCATAAATTATGGGTTTATAGGCAGTACTTTTCCTTCACCTGAAGAAACAGACTATTTATTGGCACAAGAATTACATTGCAAAAGGTGAGTAGTGGCCATAAGTGTCGAACCATTGACAGAGACAATAAGACAAATTTTGACATAAAGTTTATAAAGGATAAAGGAGGGATAATCTGGGTGGGAATGGAACAGAGTTGTTGCATAAATGTACCGCTGGAATCTCTCCCATTTTTGCTGGAAGGCTCACAGAACTTGGGGGACTTGGGGCTGATAACGAGTAGATAAGGGCAACAATGAAAGTGTGGTTAAAAGTGAGGAAAACAATTTGGTCTGTCAAGCTCAATTATTAGAGTCACCAAAATAGCAAAAAAAACAAAACAGACTTCAGGCCATCTACGATGGACACAGGATGTAATACATAGGCACATAGGGGGTTGATTTGCATTTCCCAATTATTTCATGGACAAAATCTGAAGTTATTTGAATAACGTAAAAAAGAGTTTAACCTGCCAGCTCATGACTTTTATACATTTTTACAAATAAGACACTACCAGACTACTACTAAGTATAAGGAATGGGACAATATCCGCAAAATAATTAAATAAATAATAATTAAAAGCAATCATCATAATAACAGATGAGCAATGGGAAGAAACATTTAAAGCAGGACATAAATTCACTAATAGTCCAACAATAAGGATATTCAAGCAGAATATATTAGATACTTCAATACTTCAATTATTACTTCAAAATACAGCAATTCGTCAAAGTTGTGTTGGAGGGGCTGCAGTCTAGTGGGGGACTTTAATCGTATATTTTGTGACTGCCGCAAACTCACATATTTTGCGAGCAATAGTCAGAAGGAAATCAAGTGGATTCTGCCCGAGCAATATTGGATATATTTCCACATGATTCAATAGATAGAAATTTGATCTATTTAATCAGAATTCTACTAATAACAGCAAAAAAAAAAACAAAAAAAACAATAATTGCTTCCTGGCTGGTCTCCTAGCATTAGAGAATGGAGGGAAAGAGTAAACAAAAACTCAGGACAAAAGACAATAACAATGTGTCACTTTTATGTTGCAGATGGAAAACGCCTTAATAAAAACAAATCAACCAAAAATAAACTGAAATACAATTGAATTTGTTATAAATATTTCTATGTATGTATGCAAATTGGATTCAAAACAAAATTCAGACCAATGAGGTTCGTTCACTAGTCCCAAAAGTTTAAAACAACTTGTCCTGCATCTGCCCCATAAAACTGACTGAAAGCTCTTTTAGACTTCCGTCATGTAAAGCATTAACCAGAGGGGACAGTCTAAGAGGAAGAGACTCTCAAAAAAAGGCAGGCTGACATCAGGGTCATAAAATAAATTATATTGTCATCAAACTCATCGTGAAATGTTAATGAAATATTTGATTGTTTGTCCACCAGCCATGAGGTTAAAAAAATGTTGTTCGGCCAAGTTTGAGGCAAAGTGTCCCTTCATTTTAACTCCTTATTTCGATCTAGGTAAATATCTGGATTTAGATTTGAAACAAAACTGGGGCAAAACACTTTAAATAAATAACTGTTAATTAAAACACCCAGGTTTCTTCTTGAGCAGCAGCAGAAAAATACATTGGAAACTAGAGAAGCACTCGGAGAGCGCAGACCTCCGCCAAGTAGCACAGTTCCCCCAGCTTATTGTGACTTACACCCCAAAATATTAGTCCTACCTTTGATTTATCTATTTCAATGGATTCCTGGACCATAAAAACCTACCCTTAGCAATTGGAATCACATTGACATTGAAATCAACATTTCCGTAATGGCGGTTTTCCGGATCACCTCCAAAATTTTATCATTTGTTCCTTGTCCCAGAAAGGACATTTCCTGAAAATTTCATCAAAATCTGTCTGTAACTTTTTGAGTTATGATACAAACAAACAAACAAACAAACAAAGCAACGCCGGCAAAAACATAACCTCCTTGGCGGAGGTAACTAATTCAAATCACTGTGATTGAGGGAGAGAGACGATGATGGCAGCAAAGAGAGGTTTATCCAAACAGTCCTCAGTCTTTCATTATTGGGAGCTCTGCAGTTCCCACTTACAAGGGTATCATTTGATCAAGGTTTAATAAGTTGTACAAAATAAATAAATAAAATAAATAAAGTCCATTTTAAATATCAGCTGTGAGGGAACTATATCTGCTTTGGTTAATAGCTGATCCTTGTAACTTAAACCCTGTGAAATTTTAAGACACAATTTATATAAATTTACTGAAACATTTAAAAGACTGATTTAAAAAAAGAAAAAACAGGATTATTTATCTCGATTACAAAGTTCACCTGACAAATTAACTTGATCATCTGAGTGAATTCATCCATCAACAACGAGGTTTTTTTTCTTTTTCTTTTAAAGGTTTACGATTTAAAATTAACACAAATAATCAGGCAACTTACCAAGACAGGCTGCAACCAGCCAAAGGACAAAGAGGAATTTGAGTTCCTGAGCCATTGGAAAAGAACTAAAGGTTCTAGCATAAGAAGAAAGAGATGAGGGCTCTTGAGTTGATGAGGCTTCAGTGCCCTGAAACCTTGGAGGATGATGCCTCAGGTGTCCTTGGTTGGCAGTTTTATTCATTAGCCACTCCTTCGAGGGCGGCACTGCGAACTAAAGTACATTTCCCCTCCAGAAATGAACCTTTGCCACTTTCCTCATCTCCATGTCATTCATCTGTTTATCCTCTATAAATCTGTCTGTTCTTGTTAATGTCCAGAAGAATGTGTCATAGATCTAAGAGATGAAAGGTCAGTTCAGGAAAACAGGGACAGGGATGATTATAGCCATCATAAACACAACCATCAGACAAATTTGATCTCAAATAAATCCACAGAATAACTGTTAGTAGG
Source organism: Centropyge bicolor (assembly GCA_037975185.1). NCBI lineage: Eukaryota > Metazoa > Chordata > Actinopteri > Pomacanthidae > Centropyge > Centropyge bicolor. The sequence goes on from JBBMOC010000119.1 coordinate 682,994, forward strand.
GCAATTTATCTCTTTGAATTGAATTGTATGAAATTATCTTAGCAACCTCTTACTGACTCATCAAAAAGAATGGATCTCATTGATGATGAGTTTTTGGAGACCAACCTGAATGTCAAACCTGACATAGTTCGTTGGTTGGGGCGACCACTCAAGAAAGGTTTTGAATGATGATAAAAATATAGTTTGTGTTACAAACCAGAATTGTGTGCAACATGAGATAATGTTGAAGGTCATGTTGGGCTAAAAAATGAGTTCGAGGTCAGGTCACATTCTTTTATCACCAAAACTCAAACATTCCCATATGGAATATTTGAGCCTTTGAAAACTTGCAATCAAAAACCTGTAATTCTAATATAGGTATATAATCAATAAATACTCACACAGATTAATACATACAGCACATTTCTGTTGCGTGTGTAAATGCTATCAAATGTCTGGTTTAATATTTTATACCTGAGCTGTTAAACATTAAAGATTTTCTTTAAAATTTTTCATTCATCATCATCTGACTGTTATATGTAATCCCAAACTTCTTATGAACGCTGATGGAGTCTTAAAGTAGTTTATTTCTGTTCAGCAGCAAGCTCTGTGGAACAGTTCATGGAAGCTCAGTGGGTCTAAAACCACAGTTGAGGAAAAAAGCAAAAAGGAAGGGAAGATCTTTACCAGGAAAGGAGTTCATGATATCAGTAATTTACTGTCTCGAACATGTTTCCTGGTTTAACTTATCTGCAGAGTTGTAAATATATAAAACAGAACTGTCAGACCTTTACGACAGCAACACAAAATAAAAACACTATGACAGTATAATGACAAAAATTGTATATTTACTTGCTTTAAAGTGCAACAATGTTGGTCCTCATCAATGACCATGTTCAGAGCCTTTGTAGAATAAATAGCACTATTTCTTAGCCTCAGACATCTTAAGTTACTTAGGCTGCAATGTACATAACAGACAAAGATAATTTTCCTTTGCACATCATTTTATGAATATATGGAAGATCCACCAGTTGTCATGAAACTATGAAACAACTTCAATAAATATGATTTCTTCACTGGCCCAATTCAAACGTGACAGTGTCTACACAATGGCACAAAGCCAAACGACAAATGACTAACCAAAGTCTAAAAAATATTGCTTCAGATAGTGATTCAAACCACTTACCACATTGTTGTAGGAAACTAGGTGACTAAACAAACAGGGTGTGGTGAAGGATACATGTGAAGTATGTAAACTGAGTTAGAAAATAAGAGGCAGACAGTGTCAAAGAGAGTTTTAAACCTTCACGTTAAGAACACACTTTAAGTCCTAAATTCTGTTGTAGTTTGATGAGAACTGAGCTATCATCCAGTCGCCTATAAAATAATCTCTATAAAAATCTCCATGATGGCTTTGATCCCTGTTGCATATCTCAATTAACTGACTGACCTGTACTTCCGTGGAACCACATTAGCTGCTGGTTACCTTGTAAATCTAATGATCAGAGTGTCATGGTTTCAGTCTCTTGGTTTAGTTTTGTGTGTTTTCTCATTTATTTTCTGTGCATTTTCACTTTTAACTGCAGTGTTCTTGGGTTTCGATTTTTCCTATAGTGTTAGTGTTTTTTCTGTGTGGCAGTTTTTGTTCAGGCACTGCTGTAGTGGCTGGGGTTGAGGTGCTGGGACTCTCAGTGCACACAGCTGCTATCAATTTCACCTCATCACTGGCAGCTTATAAACCCTGATCTTTCACCTGTATGCTGCCTGATCGTCTCTGTCCACCAGTGTCCAGTTGGCTTTGTCTCTCCTGTGTACCACTCAGACTTCAAGCCCCAGCACCTCCACCACCAGTAACTCTGGCATCAGCCAAATACTTGTCTTTTGTGTTTTTCTGGAGTTTTTTGTTAAATAAACTCCTTTAAGCCTTCACACTTAAAGAAAACATACTGTCACACAGGGATCAGTAGAAACATGCACTTTAGTGGCCCTGGAGGTCATTTTGCAGGGCTCTGGCAGTGCTCCTCCTGTTCCTCCTTGCACAAAGGAGTGAGAGCACTGACAAAATACAAAAGTGACCAAAAAAATCAGCCAGAAAGGATGAGAACAGAGAAATGCTCTGTGGTCACCACTTGCAAAACCACTGCTTTATAAGGGCTGTCTTGCTAATTGCCTCTGATTTCCACCTGTTGTCTGTTCTATTTGCACCATTTGAACAGCAGGTGAAATTGATTCACAATCAATGTTGCTTCCTAAATGGACAAGTTGATTTCACACGAGTGTGATTGACACTCGTGTGAAATTGAGTTGAGTAAGTGTTCCCTTTATTTTATTTTTTTTAGCAGTATTTGTTAGTGATGGTTTCTGTTAAAAGAAATTGCATTTTTGGATCAAAGCATTTTCAGCGTCTGTAATATGAACAATGTCCAGTTTGACATATGTGATGAGCACTGCATCACATTGTGATTTGCAGTAGATGTGTGAGAGTTTACCAGTCATGTACTGTGAGTGAAAATGATTTATTTACTTTAATTAATATGGAAGTCAGTGATGAAATGTGTGTATTATACTGTGTGAATGTTTAATTAATTGACTAAAGTTTACCTTAATAAGGACCTGAATGAAATGCATTGATGAGAGATGTCAGAACCATCACAGGACTTTGTGGACTGGTGCCAGGGGAGCCGCCTCCAAATCAATACAGGGAAAACCAAAGAACTGGTGGTGGATTTCTGCAGGCACATTCACTCCCCTCCAACACTGGTGAACATCCAGGATATGGACATTGAAATGGTGACATCTTATTACCTGGGTGTTCACCTGAAGAACAAACTGGACTGGACACATAACATCACTGCACTTTACTCTATCTGCTCAGGACACAGGGTCTTTTGGAGCGCAAGGTGTGCTCCTGTAGGGGAGGGAAGAAAGGAGTGCAGGACACTTTATCTGCACTGGAGAGCTCCTTCAGCAATAGACTGCTTCACCTGAAGCACATGAAGGAGCGATGTTGCAGGTCCTTCCTTCGAGCAGCTGTCAGGCTGTACAACCAGCACTGCTCCCAGTAGACCACACACCTAATTATTTACACTGCGCAATATACATTTTTATGTCATATTTCCACTGTACAATAATTCATTCACTGTGCAATATTTCATCTAATCTGTAATTCAACTGATGATTCTGTACATTGTATATCTTGTTTAAATTGTTAATACTTTTATTTCATCTAGTCAAATTTATTATTTACCTCCTCTATTCTCTTTGCTGCTCTACACTGCACATGTCCTTGTTGTGGGACAAATAATGAAATATCTTATCTTTACACATTGTCCAATATATTGCTACCTTCACTTGATGTGAAAAGTCCTCCCACAACCAGTCAAATACACCAGTGACCTTTGTGCTTTGTTAAGATGCTGATGGGCAACTTCTCCTTCCAGACCTGTTCATGTACAACAACCCTCACTGGAACCAGTGGTGGAAGAAGTGTTCACATCCTTTAAGTAAAAGTACTAATACCACACGGTGAAAATACTCCACTTGAAGTAAATGTCCTGCATTAAAAACTGTCCTTAAGTGAAAATATGTAAGTATTATCTGCAATAAATTCTGCAGTAAAATGCTGCTGTTATTGTTTTACTATTGAATATGATGCTTTTGTGTTAGGGCTGGACGGGGAACCCAGAATGCAGACTCAGAAACACAAACTCAATTTCACAATAAACTAAGGTTTTATTCGGGGGAGATGAACAAAGGGGAGAACAGAAAGCGACAACCACAAAAGTTGCAAGTGTATAATTGAACAAAAGGAACAAACAAAGGAGATAACCAACAGGGTTACAGCAGACTAAACTAGACAAAGGTTGAAAACTAAAAGAGTCAGCCAAAAGGGCTGCTGGAGGTCCAGACTAAAAAAGGGACTGGCTAAGAGCAGCAAAGCAAACTAACAAAAAGCGAGCCTCAAATAATAATGTTAAAACTGCTGGGGTTCAGAGGCTGGTCGGGACTTAGCAGAGTTGAGCGATACTCAGATTGCTGGAGGCTGAAGCAGGGAGCAGGGCAGGCAGGGCAGAGCAGGAGAGGGAGCCAGAAGCTGGAGCTGACAGGAGGCCGGTGGGGGAATCAGGGATCCAGTCCAAATGGGAGTAGGTGAGGTGTGCAGGAGTCCAAGTGCTGTGGCAGGAGGGAGACGAGGCAGGAGGCTGACCGGAGGACTGGAAGCAGAGCAGATAAAGGTTAGTGAGGAAATAGTGGCTGGTGAGTAACAAGTTCAAACAATCCAGAGAAACACTGACTGCTGAACTGAGTCTATATTCTGCCGATGAGTGGATGGCCGAACCAGTCTTAAGTAGCAGGGAGCGGTGATTAGGTGCAGGTGGCTCAGCCTCCCACGCAGCTGTCTCCACTCCTGCAATCACAGACACAACCACACCCACACAGAAATAAGGAGAGGAAGAGAGAGAGACAGGGTCTACCCCTAGTGGCCTGGAGGGGCAGGAGCAGTGGTCCTGACACTTATGAATTAATATCACTGCTGCATTAACATGAATGTCCCACAAACTGCAGTACTTTATACACCGTTTGGTACTTTAATCTATATGTTCTACAAGATCATCATATGTTTGCAGTGTCTCTGTTCTGGGAGAACCACATATCTTCAAAACCCTAACCCATAAGTGAGTGCCCAATGTGCCAACCATTGAAAACATTTGGTGCATTATGAAACAAAAAACAGCTGAAATCCTTTATCAGGCAAGAATGTGAAAACATTTCACTGTCAGAACTCCAGAAACTGGTCTCCTCGGTTCCCAAATAAGTGTTGTTAAAAGAAGAGGTGATGCAACACAATGGCTGTCCCAACTTTTTAAAAATGTGTTGCTGGCATCAAACTTTAAATGAACATATATTTTTTGGAAAACAATATTTTTTTCAGTTTCAACAGTGAATGGGTTTTCTTTGTACTATTTTCAATTAAATATAAGATTTAAATGTTTTGCAAAACTAGGATTTGATTGTATATCCAGGGTTGAAATATTTTCTTCATTACTGTAAGATTATGGTTAGTTAAACCTTCTAAAACATTTAAAACACAGGAAACAGAAGCAGCAAACTGACCTTCTCAGTTGTAGTTTTTCTCTGTTAAAAATCCTTGAGAAATCAATAATGTCGATTGCTAGAAATAATTTGTCAGATGATATTGTGAGTGATGAAGGAAACTAAAACAATAACGTATTTGGTAGAACATTTTTAGATATGGTTATTTCATTTTATTCATGTTAAAAATATACAAATATACTCTCAGTTTTACGAAACAGAATATCAAAAGATTTCAATGTCATAAACATTTAAATGAGTGAAAGTGAAATGTATGGATGGACAAACAGGCCCTAATTTGAAGGAATAAGTCATTGAATTTTATGAGAACTGACTTCAGAGAATTAATCCATCTCCAGTCGTCCCTTCTGTCCAAGCTGTTGGTGGTTGTGTCACCTGGGATCCTAGTTGCTCTCTGGCTGTTGACTGAGCCCCTGGAAACCAGTTTTACCTTGGCAGAAGAGGTGTCCGCAATTTTGTTCTTCTTGAACTTCTTCCTGAATCTCTTCCTGAACCTCATCTTTGAGGATCCTAAAAAAGAAAGAAAGTAAATTTTACTGTCTACTATGACTGATCTCTATTTTACTGTATTATGCTTAATTTATGACTTTTTTTCATGAATGTGTATCATGAATGAAAGACAAACATTACAATGACAATAAATAATTGGAGGTGGGTGAATGAATGGATGAGAAACTCACATGTGTGCCACTATAGGCAGAAGAATGAGTGTGATGAGCAGCAGTCCCCCAAGAACAGAACCTGTGATTATCAGGGCCAGCTGATAATCACTTCCTCAGGCAAAAGACCATTTGTGTCAAAACGTTACTTTTCTCAATCAAATAAAGAATCACTGGGAGCTTCAAAACAGTATGTGGATTTTCCTTTTCCTTTTAACTTCTCCTTCCAGAACACCCATCACTGGAACCAGTGGTGGAAGAAGTGTTCAGATCAAAGTATTAATACCACACTGTGAAAATAGTCCACCACAACTAAATGTCCTGCATCAAAAACTGTCCTTGGGTGAAAGTCTGTATCTGTTATCTGCAATATATATTTGTCAAAAGTAAAAGAACTCATCTGCCCCCCTGTGTTAACTACCTACTTGAAACATTGATACTCTGGTTCNGGCATAGGGACGAGGCCCTGTGCTGCAGACTCTGTGGCTTTCATAGCTCTTTTGCAAATGCGTAGCCAACGATATGGCTTGGGGACATGGCCCGGTGCTGCTGCTTTTTTTTTTTTTTTTTTTGGGAATGGGTGGCTTTCATAGCTCTTTTGCCGAATATGTTGCCAACGATATGGCTTAGGGACGAGGCCCTGTGCAGCTGAGTGAGAGGCTTTCATAGCTCTTTTGCATAGCCAACGATATGGCTTAGGGACGAGGCCCTGTTCAGCTGAGTGAGTGGCTTTCATAGCTCTTTTGCATAGCCAACGATATGGCTTAGGGACGAGGCCCTGTGCGGCTGAGTGTGTGGCTTTTATAGCTCTTTTGCATAGCCAACGATATGGCTAGGGACATGGCCCAGTGCTGAGCTGCTGCTGACAGCTTGCATGATTTTTGCAGAGTGAAAATACACCAACCATCAGAAAAGAGTAAATGCTCACCATGTGCTGTCAAGGTTTCAGGGATCTTTGTGCATGGATGATGGCCGAGGCGTCAGGGCGCACGTATGAGGAGAACGCTGAGGAAGACCAGCGGCCCAGCTGTTGCAGCGTTGCTGAGGACAGGCCTTGTGATGCTGCAGATGTAGCGGCACCTATCCTGAATGAGTGGCCTGAATATTTTTTTGGTGGAATGTCGCATTTTAAGAGAGTCTGATGCAAATGGGAACTAAACCAGGCTTTGGACATGGGAAAGTTGTCAGGAGTCAGAAACAGAGGGGCTGAGGGGTGGGTTGGAGGCCTATTTTTTAGATATTTGCACATGGATAAGAAGGGACAGAATTCGGAATTGATGCGAGCGATGAGAACAGCACAGGCACGGCCTGACTTAGAATGTTTTAAAAACAAGCTGAAGAATTCAGGGTAAAAAGTTAGGTCTGAGAAGGTGACATCTTTAAGTGGATCGAAAGAATTAGAGGGGGTAGTGAACTCGCCGCTCCTTAGGAAACCGTAGAATGCGAGCAAGAAGGAGCAATCCAGAAGAGAGTCAATGTAGGATGAAAAGCAGCCGCGTCTCAAAACAGATAGCATCTTATGCAAAATGGAAAGGGTTATAGGGAGTCTCTTATCGTTGCTGGAGGGGAAACCTTAGAAATACCTTTAAACAGGAGTTTGATGGCTGGGTTGGAGAATAAGCTGGGGAAGGCAGGATCAGCGCATCTAGCATTAAACTGGATACCGGCAATGAGACCACGGATGTACTGAGGCTTGAAATGGCGGACGTCCATGCAGTGGCATATGAAGGCACAAACCGCGCTGGATGAGACAGGTTTAGCAGGCATGTTCAGGGAGCAGCAGAATAGAGCAAACATTTTCCAAGCAAAATCATACAGCTTGATAGTGGAGGGAGCTAGACCTTTTCTCATGTAAAATCTAGCGGAGTGCAGATAGGAGTCTAGAGAATGATCAGTTAAAACAGAGTTAGGGACTCTAGGGGTGGAATAGCTACCGGTGAGGGGCTGGCGTCTGGGCAGAGACTTCTGAAGACCTGGAAATTAAAGCGGGATAGAGAGTCAGCGATGACATTTGTGTAGCCTGGTGCATGGCTGGCTGTAATGATGAAGTTTTTATTGACTGAAAGCCATGTGATGCGCCTCATGAACGGCATGATTTTTGGGCAGGAAGCGCGACCTTTGTTGATTATGCTGACGACCGCTTCGTTGTCACACTGTACGGCGATGCGTTTGCGGCACCAGGAGTCCCCCCACACTTGACAAGCTACGGCAATGGGATAGATCTCAAACAGCGCGGAGGAGGAGTCTAGAGGTGGGAAGGAGCTTGGCCATTTGCCGGCGAACCACTGATTTTGGAATTTTAAGTCAGACTGGCAGCCTGCATCGATCGGAATGACGTCATACAAACCGGGCACGGAGGAAGCCATAGACAGCAGCCTGGAAATGAAGGGGAGCGCCCTTGAGGGATAACGCGCATGGCAAAATTGAGATGGCCAAGAAGAGAGAGCATTTGCTGTTTCGTTACCTTTTTTGATTCAGTGAAAGACTGAGAAATTTCGCATATGCGCTTTAGTTTCTCAGAAGGGAGAGAGGCTTTCATCTCGATTGTGTCCAGTGTAATGCCCAGGAACTCGAGACGGTTAGTCGGACCGTTAGTTTTTTCGGCTGAGAGAGGCACGTCTAGGTGGTTGAACAGTGCTTTCAGATTGGACAGAGAGGAGCCGGAGTCGTCATGCGGCGGATCGATGAGCAGGAAATCGTCCAGCAGATGCAGAAGGGAGGGGACGCGGACTCTATTTAAAAGAATCCAGCAGAGCGCCTCAGCGACTTGGTTAAAGATGGAGGGACTGCTTTTGCACCCGAAAGCAAGGCGAACGGCAAAATACAGCTTGGATTCCCACTGTAACCCGAAAAGATGCCACTGGGAGGGATGGATTGGAACTATTTTAAAAGCATCTGTGATGTCGGCTTTGGAAAGCCATGCGCCCTGGCCCGCCAGCTTAATGAGCTTTATTGCATTGTCCACGGAGGAATAATGAAGCGAGAAAGGCTCGGGAGGAATGAGACGCTGGGAATGTGGCCGTTGTGGGGGGCGGAAAGATCGAAGATTAATCTTTTCTTCCCAGAGTATTTTCTGGTTGCGATGCCGAGAGGGCTGAAGGAAATATTGGAAATGGCGAGGAGTTAAAGGGCCCTATTAAATAACCTTTGCCCAGTTCCTTTTTTAGGAGCAGGGACACGGATTCTGGATCATTGAGGGCGGACTGTAAATTTTTGCACTGAAAAGAAGAGGATAGGGATGATGCGACGCCGACGCGGAAGCCCTGAGAGAGACCCGTCAGCAGATGATCTACGAAAATGGAATCGGGATGGGAAGACAGTTCGGATGCGAGTGCTTGAACATTTATTGGAGTGGATGGGTGGATGTTCAGGATCTCTTTGAACCGCGGCGGTTCTGGTAGACGCGGCATCTCCGAGGACACACGGACTTCGGGTGGGCTTCTTTGCAATGGCTGCAGATGTGAAGATAAGTGCAGTTTGGGTAAGAGCATACATTTTCATTAAAGTTGTTGCAAATGGGGCGAGAGTTGAAGAAGGCCACCTTGCGGCCACTGGAGTCTCTTTTCTCTGGCACGGAAGAAGGGTGATGGGAGAAACTGCGCTGGGTTCTCATGTCCTGCTCAGGTAGGAAGGGCACGCGAGGGCAGAGGCTGAGTGACCCAGGTTGCCACACGTAGCGCAAGCTTGAGCTTGAGCGCCGCCTGCGATCATGACCAGCAGATCAGTGTCAAGCACTGACCAGTCGAGTCGGCAGTTTGATTGGGAAATGAAGAAGGCTGCTTTACTGGAAAAGCTTTTGTGATATTGGTAAAAGATGTTACTGCCGTATCTGATATTGAGGTTGCCGATCAGGGCCAGATAGGTGTCCAGCTCTTGCCTACGCTCTGGGAAAACAGAGCAGATTACATCTCTATAAATGCCGAAGGCGACAATGAATTCGCCGATTGACATATCACGGGACAATCTGGGATCGGCTGACTTAATGGCCGCGGTAATATTTTCACTTGCTGCCACTTTGTCTTTGCATACGGGAGAGGGCAGAATAATGCTCAGGAGGTTAATGTCTTTGCCTTGGATTATTTTAGCTCTTAAACGGGGGGATATGTTAGCGCTGAAGGGAACGTATGGCCTACCCGACTGAGGAGCGGAGACTGCGGAGGCCAGGGAGTGCTGTGGCATAGGTGCTGCTGAAGTAGATGGCAGAGGAGCGGTTGGAGGGATCGGAGCCTGGGATGGATAGAGGAACGGGGCTGACGCCGTAGAGGGGGATGGATTGGCACGCTGGTTCTCCAGAGCCGAGAGGCGGTCGTTGATGGATTGCATGGAGATGGCCAGGGATTGCAGGGTGGAGGATAGAGAGGTATCTGACGACAGATGGATGAGATTGTGATTATCAGGCTGGGTTGCGCGGGCTGGAGCTTGCTTACGTTTAGACGGAGGAGCTGAATGGTTGGTTTTCCTGGTGCATTTGCGGCCAGGAGTGGCGGAAGTGCTGGGGGTTGCGGGGTTTTCATCCCGGACTGGGGTATCAGGAATGATGTTAGCCAGGTTTTGCAGCTGGCAAAAGCTCGAGGATTGCGGATCCGGAATCCTCCGTTCGAGCCGCGATCCTGATGCTGCGTCTTGCTGCCGGTGGGGTAGGGGCGGGCGGGGATGATTGCTCCTGATAGGGACTAGAATCTGAGTCTGACATGATTGATATAATTAGCGAAAGTAGAATGAATCTAATGATAGCCATACAACGATGAAACACGAATGCGCAAATCACCGGCATGAAAGGGCTAGGGCAGAGAAAAATCATATTTTAAAAGGAGAGCATGAAGATGATAGGCTAGCAATGAAAGTGTGGCGCCCTGCTATTGGTTGGAAGAGAACAGCTGGATGAACAGCTGATTACCTGAGAGCGCCGAGCACTGACGGCAGGAATGAGCATGAGCGTGCGCAGTGGGAAGAGAGTAACTGACAGTGATGCATTTATGTCTTCCTGGCTGAACTTGCGCTACAGCTTCATTTTGACAAAGTGTGTACAGTCATGCTAACTTTGACTCTGTTAACTCAAATGACCAGCTCCTTTACATAAACTTAAAGTAAAATGCAATAAATAAGGTATTATAAAAGCTTAACAAAGTTACTAAAATGTATTGCATTTATGTAAAGTATGGCTCAATGAAGGATGTAACAGGACTACAGTTTAGAGCATGATGGGAAATATGATGCCATGCAGTGAGGTCATGGCTTTACAGCACAGTGCCAACATGGCAGCAAACGTGGAGAGCGCGCATTTAGATTAATGCTATTCTACATTGGTCCTATAGAGGCACACATGGTAAATTGAGCTTTATTATTATTTATATTTCTTTGTTATTTTCTGTCTGTGTCTTTTATGTACATTGATGGTGTATGTACAGACAGACAGACAGACAGAGTACTTTATTGATACCTTTGGGAGGTTCCCCCAGGGAAATTGACATCTCCATCACTTCACATATAGCACTGTTTAAAAATATAGAATAAAAAGTATAAAATAGAATATAAAATCTAAAAATAGACACAATAAATTGCGCAATAGAGCTAACAGAAATTTGAATTAAAAAAAATGGAGACTATTAAAATGAACAAATGAAGATATGCATATGTGTATGTGTGTACCTGAATATGTACATACTCGCTTAACAGTAGATATGAAAATGGGAGAGTGTATGTTGTAGTAATATAATATAGCATATACAGTGTATAACGTACAAGTGTATAACATACATGTACAAGTATAATATATTAATATAATATAATAATATAGTAATGTAATATATATTACACTGCTATATATAATAATAGGAATATACTAATAATAATATGTGGTATAATAACAATACAGTTTATTACATTGTGCTATATAACAACAACAACAGCAGTGACAGAAGTCTGCTGTGACAGCAGTGACAGAAATAATAATAGTAAAATTAATAACAATATTAATAATAGTAATATACGGGCTGCACGGTGGCTCAGTGGTTAGGACCGTCGCCTCACAGCAAGAAGATCGCCGGTTCGCGTCCCGGTCTGGGCGCTTGGGATCCTTCTGTGTGGAGTTCGCATGTTCTCCCTGTGCAGCGTGGGTTTTCACCGGGCACTCCGGCTTCCACAGTCCAAAAACATGCTGAGGTTAATTGATAATTCTAAATTGTCCTTAGGTGTGAATGTGAGTGTGAGTGGTTGTTTGTCTATGTTTGCCCTGCGACAGACTGGCGACCTGTCCAGGGTGTCCCCTGCCTTCGCCCGAAGTCGGCTGGGATAGGCTCCAGCCCCCCCGCGACCCTGCAAAGGAGTAAGCGGTAGATAATGGATGGATGGATGGATGGATAATAGTAATATACATTCTGCCATGTACATAGTACACACAATTTATTGCACACAGATTGACAGTCCGGTTATATTGCTCACAATGGGGTTATATTGCAAATGAGTTGATAGACCAGTTTATTGCACATAGTACAGTCCCTTCCGTCCGCCCTCCTCCCCCCAAATGAGGAGCTGAACAGTTTGATGGCACAGGGGATAAAGGAGTTCTTCGGTTTGTTGGCCTTGCACTTGTGGAGGAGCAGCCTCTCATTGAACAGGCTTCTCTGGCTGCTGGTGACAGTATGCAGAGGGTGGCTGGCATTGTCCAGAATGACCAGCAGTTTGTTCAGAGTCCTCTTCTCTGCCACTATTGCCAGAGGGTCCATCTTCATCCCTACCACTGAGCTGGCCTGTCTGATCAGCTTCTCCAGCCAGCCATGTATGGACAATTCAATTTATTGTTGCATATTCATGCTGTGCTAACATGTTGGACTGTGAAGAAGAGTACATTTGGAACTTTTTTATGTCTTTTATTCATTTCATGTCTTTCATTTTCATTTGTTTTTATTCATTCATAATGAAATTAAATATATCCAGCATTGACATGTTTTCATCATTAATGTAATATTACTCTTAGTTAAGCCCTGTAAAACATTTAAAATACGCAATAGAGAAGCAACAAACTCACCTCAGACAATAATATGGATGAACCAACAGGCCCATGAGTCAATGAATTTTATTAGCACAAAAGAAACTCGTTTCATTCACAAAAAACATAGACATAACAAGTTGAAGTTATAATGATGAATTTGGACCATTTTACACACAAAAAGGTCACTTGTGTTGGGAATCAACTTAATAGGCAGTTTGGCTATCGATAAGAATTAATATCAGAAATAATTATTAATTATATTAAATAATAGGATCTGATATACATCAGATCACCCCGGGGCACCACCCGCAACAGTACACTGCCTTAGGGCACCGTTATATAGGGAAAATGATAGCCGCTTCGTTGTTACAGTTTCATAAAATGAAGGATTTTGGAATTCTTGGCGGAGCAGAGGTTGGTATCATTCACTTTTGTACGATATTAAAGACACAACATGTATATTCACAAGCATTTATTAACAAATAATAAAAGCAAAACACATACTAATCTAACATGTACTACATACAAGTGTGTGTGTGTGTGTGTGTGTGTGTGTGTGTGTGTGTGAATGAGTGGGTAAAACAAAATGGCTGGTTCAGGAGGTCTCAGGCCGTATGGTCAAGACAAAAGGCAGGCTACGCACAAGATGGCCAACTCTAAGGATGCTGCCGGCGGAGGGAGAGTGTGCTTTGGTGAAGCCTGTGTGCCTGAGTGTGAGATGTGTGTGATAGAGGGTGCCAGGTTAGTAAAGAGAAGTTTAGCATACAAACCCTGTCTTGGTGTGAAGCACAGCTAACATCAATTTACAGTTGGTGAACTAATCCTACTATCATCACATCAATGAAGCTCAATGACAAATTGAATCAACACATGTTCATGAAAGTCAAACAGTCTTTTCTTAGCTATGTTTAGCTTAGCTTGTCTAACTATCTATGCCCAGTGTGGTTACCAGTCCTTCGAGGGAGAGGAAGCTTCTTAGCTTGGGATCCTGCGGTTGTGGAAGATCCGAGCTGAGAAGGTTGCAGTCTTTGGTTGTCCAGGTCAGAGGAAGCTGGTTGCTCTTTGGTTACAGTTAGCAGCTCTGTGCCAACTGGCTGTGTTGTTCCTTTGTTGAAGTCAGCAAGCAGGCTTGTGTTGCAGCTGCTGGTGGGAGAACCTTCCTTGTAGGTTCTTTTCTTGTTCAGGTGTGACTGCCGTGAGCAGGCCACACTGAGAGCTGGTTTCTGCTCCCTTGTTGGAGCTTCGAGGACAAGCTACTGCCTCCTTGGCAGAGCTGGAGAGAAGAGCCGGGAGCTCCTGCTTCCTTGCAGGGCTGAAGAGAAAGAGGTCTTGCCTCTTCGGCAGACCGAGGAGAAAAGCGGGCAGCTCCTGCCTCCTTGCAGGGCTGAGAAGAAAGAGAATCAGTTGAGGAGGGGGCTTGGAGATGGGTCCAGCTGGAGTTAACACCTAGTTGTTAACAGGAGGGCTGTGGGGACTGGGCTCCTTTGCCCCCCACATGAGACATGAGACAGACCCTGAGCTGGAATGTCTTATCTCATCTGGTGTTTTACGTCACACAATGAACAACCTCATCTGTGGACTTTTACTGGTCCCAACATCCCCCCTTTGGTCTCGGGATGTCACTTGATGTGTAATCCTGAGAGCATAGATGTAATCCATAGTGGAAAAGTTCATTTGTTAGATCAATCACATTTGTAACTTCTGGGCAGTTCCAAAACCAACTGGGCATACGTCTACCCTATCTATCTATGTTGGCTAACATGGACAGTCACAGGTTACAAAACAAATAAATGACAATGGCATATAAAAATACATAACCAATATTCTTAGTTCACTGTGATGGTTAGTGGGAACAGGAACATTAGTCATGTCAGTTTGTTGAGGTGAGATGCAGAGAATGATGCCTGAGGATGATGATGAAGCCATTTCTGGAGTGTCCTAAAGTGTTTCTGAAGTTGGACAGTAATGTTTGAATCTAATCAGAATCTAGGCTTATCTCAGGTAGTAAAAAGTCTGACCTGTAACACTGTTCTCAATAATTGAATTTGCTGCTGTTGCGAACAAATCAAGTTTTCCTATGTCACTGCAAGGAAAGTATCTGCTGATTACTTAACTGTCAGTACAGGGGTGAACTGTGTGATCTATGACCGTGAGGTGCAAACTCTGGAGCTCTTGTGCTTTAAGTTTTTCCTAACTTGTGGCTCAGGGCTGTAACGCTCCATGTAGCCAGACACAGAGGAGCATTCAGAAATGCTGTCACTGTCATATAGGTTATGATCATGTTCTAAACGGCTATCAGAGTTGCTGTGGTCATCGTCTGAGTAGTTTAGCTGTTGATCATAAGACTGAGTCAGAATCTCTGCATATGGTCTTCTACTGCTTCTACTGTGTGGATGTTGACGCAGCTGGTGGACATGGCGGCTACGTCCAGTGTCCCTATGCGGCCGTTTGTCACCCCCCTTTGTTCTGTTGTGAGGGTGATGTTTCGAAGCAGTATGTCTATGTGACGCCAGGCTTGAGCTGACAGGCTCAGTTGTTTCCCCCCCTGTTGTGGAAGTGACAATAGTTTCCCAAACCATCTGTGTCAACTTTCTTATCTCTTGCATTGAGGGGTTACCTTTGTGCGTCTTAAGTGTCACATGAGTACGTACACATGGGTGAAGGTTGCGCAGGAACAGGGACCTGAAGATGGGGTTTTCTTCTAGTCCTGGTGCATTCTTACCCTGGAAGTACGCGTGCCTCAAACGTTTATAATAATCCCTAGGATGTTCTCTACGGGAATGTTTAATTTGTGAGGCTGCAACCAGTGAAGTGATCTCATCAGTGGCCACATAGAATTCTTCTGTTAGGGCTTGACGGAGATTATCATAGTTATTTCTAACACTGGGAGGTTGTGACTGGATAAACTTGTGGACCGCTTTAGAGCTGGTTTTCCACACAAGTTTTACTTTCTCCCTTTGGGCTGCATGGGGCAAGTCAATTAAGGTCAGGTCTATCTCCCTAAAATAATCTTCAATGTATTGATCGCAGTTTTCTGGATCAAAATGTTCAATGTCTTTTGCTACTAGCTCAAGCTCTTCAATGCGGAGACACTGTGAAGTCTTTGCCAGGGAAGGTGAGACTAAATTAGCATTAACATAGGCAGATTTGTCGCATGCTGTAGTTCTCTGTGGTTCAGAGGTGAGGGCTGAACATCTGTTATCACTCTCCAGGGGGTCTGGAGAGGAGGCTGTAAAGCTCTGGAATGTTCTTGTCCCCCCTTTGGAGAGATAAGCATGGACGTAGGTGTCGCGTATCAGAGACTGAGAGTAACATGGGGCAGAATCTTTCCTAAAAGATGAACTACATGTATCATCAGTGTCTGTTACCGAAAAATTGGGCGTGAGCGTTTCATTAGCGGAGGAGTGTGAATCGGTGTAACCGGAATCACATTGGCTGAACGACTTCTGTAAGGAAGGATGTTCCAACCTAAGCTTTAGCAATTCCTCCTTGTGTGAGCAGAGATCTAACTCTGCTGAATGCAGGTCTTCTAAGTAGCGCATGGCTTTCTTATTAGCCACCTGAACTTCATGAAGAAGTGAAGCATTTTGCGCTCTTAGGAATTCTACTTCTTTTTCTAGGGCTGCTTTGCTCTGAGAGGCAAGACTGGTTTGCCTGTGAAAGTTAAGGAGCAAGCATCTTAACAATGGGCCCTTGGATGCGGTCTGCGCATCACACCTATCACTGAGTAGTGATTCTATCTCCTTTCCACATTCACTGAAATTTAACCTGCTGATAAATTCAGGATAGCCAGGCTTCATGCTCTGTGCTAGGGAGGAGATAAACTGTTCTACACAGGGGGTGTCCATTGTAGTCCTAGACTCGAAGGTGAGGTAAAGCAGATTGTTTAGCAAGTCTGCTTACCAAAATTTTAACATGCACCGACAGATGCAAGGCAATAACAATCCGTAGAATGTCTCTTAATGTTGATTCTAAACTGGAACTTGGGATAGTAACAGCTAGGTGCACAACTTCTATGTTCACAGGGCTGGTAGCACGCTGTGTGTCTCTCTCAGGGCTCTATTTCTTACTTAGGCTGAAATGCTTGGCAGTAACAGCTGGGTACAAGCTCTCTATACTGCACAGGGCCGATGGCACGATGTGTCTTAATTTAAAAAAAAAAAGAGGAACAGTTGAATTAACCAAAACTGACAGCTTGACTGGATTGCATTGAATATGTGATATTCAAATGCTACAACCAAATTATTAGACTTCCTACAAAGTTAGTTAACTTGAACAGCTAGCAGCAATAGCAAGTTTTCACTGTAACTATAGGGGCTTAATGTGAAATCTCTCAAATGGCTTTGGCTCGATTTGAGGAAATGATCAATTTTCACCACAATGCACTTGTTTGTAAGTTCAGCTGGATGTTTCAGTCCTATGATAGACTAGTAACATTGAATACACAGTCTTTTGGCTCATTTAAAAGTTTGTGTTCTAAACTTTGCCTTTGGCCAAATTATGCTGGAATTACTATTGCACAATTCTGAATAATTGCCAACAATACTCTTATGTCAGAATACTCCGTTATGTTGTACAATTATGAAAGATGCCAATAGTATTTGATTATGTTGAATTGTGTATAATTACCAGCAGTATTCGATTATGTTGGTCAAGTTAACATTGTACAGTTATGAATAATGACCAACAATACTCCGCCTCACACGGGGCACCATTATGTTGGGGATCAACTTAATGGGCAGTTTGGCTATCGATAGGAATGAATAATTATTAGAAATAATTATTAATTATATTAAATAATAGGATCTAATATACATCAGATCACCTCGGGGCACCACCCTCAACAGTACACTGCCTTACACAGGGCACTGTTTTGGGAAAATGATAGCCGCTTCGTTGTTTCAGTTTCATAAAATGAAGGATTTCGGAATTCTTGGCGGAGCAGAGGTTGGTATCATTCACTCTTGTACAACATTAAAGACACAACATGTATATTCACAAGCATTTATTAACAAATAATAAAAGCAAACACATACTAATCTAACATGTACTGTATACAAGTGTGTGTGTGTGTGTGTGTGTGTGTGTGTGTGTGTGTATGAGTGACTAAACAAAATGGCTGGTTAAGAAGGTGTCAGGCCGCAAGGCCGAGACAAAAGGCAGGCTACGCACAAGAGGGCCGACTCTAAGGACGCTGCCGAGGGAGGGAGAGTAGGTTTTTGGTTAAGCCTGTGTGCCTATGTGTAAAATGTGTATGATAGAGGGTGCCAGGTTAGTAAAGAGAAGTGTAGTATGCAAACCCTGTGTCAGTGTGAAGCATAGCTAACATCAATTTACAGTTGGTGAACTAATCCTCCTATCATCACATCAATGAGGCTCAATGACAAATTGAATTAACACATGTACATGACAGTCAAACAGTCTTGTGCTTTGCTATGTTTAGCTTAGCTCGTTAGCTGGGGATCCTGTGGTTGTGGAGGATCCGAGCTGAGTTGCAGACTTTGGTTGTCCAGGTTAGATGAAGCTGGTTGCTCTTTGATTACAGTTAGCAACTCTGTGCCAACTGGCTTTGTCGTTCCTTGTTGAAGTCAGCAAGCAGGCTCGTGTTGCGGCTGCTGGTGGGAGAACCTTCTTTGTAGGTTCTTTTCTTGTTTAGGTGTGACTGCCGTGAGCAGGCCACACTGAGAGCTGGTTTCTGCTCCCTTGTTGGAGCTTTGAGGACAAGCTACTGCCTCCTTGGCAGAGCTGGAGAGAAGACCTGGGAGCTCCTGCCTCCTTGCAGGGCTGAGGAGAAAGAAGGAGCACCTCCTGCCTCCTTGCAGGGCTGAAGAGAAAAAAAAAGTTGAGGAGGGGGTTTGGAGATGGGTCCAGCTGGAGTTAACACCTAGTTGTTAACAGGAGGGCTGTGGGGGCTGGGCTCCTTTGCCCCCCACATGAGACATGAGACAGACCCTGAGCTGGAATGTCTTATCTCATCTGGTGTTTTACGTCACACAATGAACGACCTCATCTGTGGACTTTTACTGGTCCCAACAAGTGAAATCAGTCTGTAGTATTTGACCTGGTCTGGGTCAAGTGTAGATTTTTTGAGTAGCGGAGTGATTCGAGCGGGGACCACACCCATAGCAAGTGAGGAGTTGATGATGCGTGTTACTGCAGGGTTAAGTGATGGAGAAATTGTTTGTAAGAGGTTGGATGATATTGGGTCCAGTGGACAGGTCATGGGACGAGAGTCCAGCAACAGTTTGGAGACTTCCTCCTCAGTCAGAGGGGAGAATGTGGAGAGTGTGACCCTATTAGCTGGTGGGTGCACAGTTAGTTGGTCAGGCTCACAGAACTGGGTACTCATTGCAGAGACTTTGTCCGTGAAAAGAAAATAAGAGGCAGACAGAAGTGTGCATTTAAAGCACACACTTTGACGTACACTGGGCCAAAACGGACATGGCAGCAAGTCAAGATTAAGTTTAAGATAGCTTTAATAAATTCTTTTTAAATGTTGGTCCAAAACTAGCAGGAAAAATCCCTTACTCACTGATCTGAAGAGAAGAACAATGACTTTATTGAAAGGAATCTAACTCCATGTTTCTCACAGCAGTAGATGAGAGGGAGGTTGTACAGACTGTTGACAACTGCAAAAACAAAACTTCAACTGACTGTATTGGCACTGATATGACAGTTGAAAATGCAATTGAAGGAATTTCTAAACCACTTCCGTACTCTGTAACCTATCATTCCAAACTGGTACATTCCCAAGTAAAATAAAAATTGCAAAGGTTATACCGCTATACAAAACTAGGGACAAACACCATTTCACAAATTACAGGCCTGTTTCTCCTCTTGATCAATTCTCCAAAATCCTAGAAAAATAATTTGTCATAATTTGTAATTCATTGATAGGCACAAGTTATTATTGGACTGCCAGTATGAATTCAAATCAAACAGATCAACATCTTTAGCACTCACTGAATTAATTGAGGAATTCACAAATGCAACTGATTGCAACAATTATGTAGTAAGAGTATTTACTGATCTTAAGAAAGCATACAATTAATCATGAAATATTAAACAATAAATTGGATAGGTATGGTATCGGGTGGTGGTCTTAAACTGGATGAGATGCTATTTAAACAACAGGCAATATTTGTGAAAAAGGGTATGTGTCATCATGTTTGGACATTACTTGAGGTGTCCCCCAGGGGTCAGTGTTGAGTTCAATTCTGTTCTTGCTATACATTAGTGATATATGTGATGCATCAAAGCATTAAAATTTGTCCTATTTACAGATGACAAAAATGTTTTTTGTATTGGAGAGAATTTGCAGCAGCTTCTGGAGGTCATTACACTGGAAATGACTACATTTACAAAATGGTCTGACAATAATAAATTATCGTTAAATTTAAGTAAAACAAAGATGATGTTATTGTAAATTGGAGAACAACCAGTCAGGTAGAACTTAAATAGATGGTTCAATATTGAAAGAATATTCTAGTATATCTAGGTGTGATGACAGACCACAAAATCTGCTGGAAACCTCATATAAAACATGTGCAAACTAAGCATCTCAGTCCTGAACAAAGCAAAACATGTGCTGGATAATAAATCACTGCACATCCTCTACTGTACTTTCTGTGTGGAAGTCTGGGGCAACACCTACAAAAGTCATTGCAGCCACTATTCACACTTAAAAAAAAAGTCATGAATAAATAAATTATACAGCACTTACGACACATGGATAAGGACTGCAAACAAATACCATATCACTGCAATAAATATTATTATTAGTGCTTTGTAATTTCATGCAAGGAAGGGGTGGTGTACAATAGCAGTGCTTTAGTATTGGTTTGTACTGTGATTCATGCTCTGTGATTTTCACCGGAAGAAAGCACTTTGATAATGTCAGGATAAGTGTCTAAAGAATTTACTGTGACTGCAGACACAGTTAATTCATTAGTTCAGTGTTCATGTGTCTCTTTGTCTTACGGACTTTTTTTTATGTGTTATATGATGGAGATGTCAGGACACATATAATAGTCTAAATCTCAAATCTGAATATGTGAAACTAATGAAGATAATTTAGAAACGATCCGCTCCTAAAGGTAGACCGACCTGTATGAATGTAAAGCTCGTGTTAACAATAACTTCATTCTTACAGCCGTTTCAGCTGTAACAAATCAGGATGAATATACACATATTCTATCAAGGTGTGTATTAATCGTCCTTATCATTAACTCTGATGACAGTTCCAACAGTGAGGCTTTACTTCGGCCACTGGCTGCGGAGACGTCCGGACCCAGAAGCCGGCAGAGACACTGACATCCAAATCTTTCATAGAGAACATCATTGGGGTGAACTCCGGTCTTTAAACACCGTCACCCTGTGGAGTGAGATGCTTGTAATCCGCGCGCCAATATTGACTAGTTCCTCCAAATGTAAAATAATTTTTCTCGACCAATTGTAGTGGAGGGGCGGGGCTTACACAGACTAACCTCCAGTTAACCACGAACATAAACTGCTCCAAGCAGTTTAGAGACGCAGTGTAAATTGCCATGACAACACAACTCGAGTAAAACCTATCCACCTTCGTAGTACGAGTTAATCACAAAGTTACCCCCGACATCACGAAGTTACTCCTGATCTTACCCCGATAAGCCAGTTACCTAGCTTTGTAGTACAGGCCTCAAGCCTGTAGCTCAGCCTTCGTGGAGTGGTTGTCCAAGCAATCGGAGGGTTAGTGATTCAATCCCTGGTTCCTGCAGTCTGTGTGTCGTAGTGGCCTTGGGCAAGACACTGAACACCAAAATTGCCCCGATGGCTGTTCCATTGGAAGTTTTTCCTTGCCACTGTCGCATCAAATGCTTGCTCATGATGGGAACTGTTGGGTCTCTATATCTTAAGATAAGATAAGCCTTTATTCGTCCCACAGTGGGGAAATTCACAACTTGTCGGGTCTCTTGACCTGCTCTGTATGTAAAGTGCCTTGAGATAACTTTTGTTGTGATTTGACGCTACACAAATAAAATTGAATTGAATTGAATTGGTGTCTAAAAAATTTTGGACAAAAGTGTCTGCTAAATGAAAGCGTTGAATTGTAGAATAGTAGGTCATCGATGACTGAGCAACTGGACTTATTTGCAGATGCTTGAAGATGTCTTACCTCTCATCCAAGAGAACTTAGAACCGAAGCTGAGAGCTTGGACAATCATCTACAACCAAGTCCAGTCCTTTCACAAAGATTATTCATGAAAAGACAGGAGTGATTCACGACAGCTTATAATTGGTCAGAATAGAGTTCATACAATGCAGCTCAATGTGGAGAAAGAACATAACTGCCCTGTGATCCAGGCACATTTATTACTGCTTCTGTTTATATAACTCTTGCCATAATGGGAAATTGGGGGTGTACAGTTATTTTGGGGAGAAAAAGAGAATGAGTTGAGCTGAGTTGTTTCCAACAAACTATCAGCAAGTTTCTGATCTTGGTAAATGTTGCTGTAGCAGAAAACTTTGTGATTCCTCATTAATTGAACTGTCTTCAATCGTCGTATATGTAGTGAGGGTTGGATGTGCCTTGGCTCGAGGCGTATGGGTTGATCTGAGGTCTCCTCTGGGCAGAAGGGGCCGAGTCATCTGCATCTTCAAACAGCCACTATAATGAAAAGAGACTTTCTTTAGGAGAGAATTCAAAACAAGGTCAGCATATCTCAGATTGTGTCTTACCTTGTTGAATATTTTCACTCCTTTTCTGCTCAGCATTCTACTTACAGTTTAACAAGTTTTACCCTCACTACCCTCCCATCAAACACTCATAGAGACAAACTCACTAAATTCCTTGTCACAGGGAACTTTTTCTGGCTGTTGCTGGGAGTCCTCTTCTGGTCGGTCCTGCTGTCCAAGTTGCTAATGACTGTGGCCCGTGGGAACCTAGTCACCCCAGCATTGGCATAGGCATTAGCAGAGCCTGCCTGTCTGTTGACTAAGCCGCTGTCAACCAATATTGCATCAGAATAATAGCTGCTGACATCGTCTGTGTTGTTGTTCCTCTTGAAGTTCTTCTTGAAGTTCTCCTTAAAGTTCTTCCTGAAGTTTTTCTTTGAGAATCTCAAAAGAGAAAGAAAAAGTAAATTTTACTGTTTACGGTTATTGATATTTGTATTACAGACAGACAGACAGAGTACTTTATTACTCTGTCTGTCTGTCTGTATTATGCTTAATTTTTTTCATTAATGTGTACCATGAATGAAAGAGAAGCATGGCAAATGCATAATAAATGACTGAAAGTGCGTGAATGAATATATGAGAAACTCACAGAATGAGTGTGATGAGCAGCAGTCCTCCAAGAACAGAACCTACAATTACCAGCGCCAGCTGCCATGCTAACAAAACACATTGACAAGGGAGTCAGAAACAATCTATGCTATTGAAATGACTTTAGAAATACTATTTATCTGCAAAGTGTTTCATAATAAAAGTAAACCAAAGTCACAGACATTATGAAGTCCATTCGTTCTATACATCATAATGAATCTTCAGATTTTCAAAATAAAAGTCTTGTAAACAAATTCACTGCCCTCTCTCTGCATTCAAAACATGGAAATCATATTACCCACTCAAACACAAACAGTTGACATACAACATAAATGCATGCATACAAACAGATGGACATCGAAAGCAAGTCCTGAGGACCAGAGCAACCCAGGAGCTTCTGGTTCAACTTCATCAAACTGACAAGGCTGGATAAAATGTAGCATCTTAAACTGTAATTTATTTGCTCTGCAGCAACATTAAAGGACTGTACATTTTTGTTTAATATCTTCCAGCGATTTCCCCTTGAACGCATATTGCATTTGGCAGGAGTTGTGGATGAACATGATTTGGGAAGGTAATGTTAGATAATGTTTTTTAAAGTGTGTTGTCAGTTTTCCATCACTATTTTCAAATACTGATTTCTGATGTTTACCCTTTAAAAAAAAAAAAAAAAAAAAGAAAACCTTGTCATTAGGTAACTTGTGTGTAGGGATGAGCGAGTACACCACTATCTGTATCTGTATCCGTATCTGTTTAACCATCTACATTATCTGTATCTGTATCTGTATTCGGAGTGGGCGGGGCCTAAACCGGAAGTGAGTGCAGAAGTGGGTGAGGCTTAAAACTGTACATTATTTTAAGTCTGAAATTGATATGGATTGATCAGAAGTTGCTAATCTACTGTATTCAAAGCCTATATACAGTATATCTCAATAATATTTATAATATTATTTTCATGAACTGCAGAGAGAAAGTGTCAGATACTGCATGCAGCCACATACAACAAAAATATTAATATAGGCTACTTTGTGTGTTCAGCTACAGCTATATGTGTGTATGTGTGTAAGTGGTCTGTGAGACTGTTTATTTTTTATCTGTTTTTTTTTATCATCTGTGTGAACTTCATGATTCATGCAAACATCCAGTGATGGCAAACAGGGAAATAGTATGTCAGCCTTGTTCACTGTATTCTTCTCAAAAGCACCGCGTTCAGTACGAGCAAAGTTTTTCAACTGACTTCATATCACCAGCCAAACTAAGAGCAAGCAGACGGTTAAAAAAAAAAAAAATCGGAGCGGAGCGGAGGCACTGACTGACGCGACGCGAGCCGTTTTCAGCTCTGTCTTGTCAAATGCACAGCGCGTATGTTGGGAGAGACGTGCAGAGACCATACAGTCTATGGCAGAGACGTGTCTGTGTAGGGAGGGGCGGGCGCTGTGTGTGACTGACTGGCTAATCACAGAGCGCGAAGACAGTCAGTTCCACAATGAGGATTTTCCTTCAGCACGAACACAGATATTAACATATTTCACTCGTATCATAATCGTATTCGTCAAACATGCTTTATCCGTAACGGATACTCGTCTGAAACGAGTATCCGGCTCATCCCTACTTGTGTGTCATGACTTGTTGTATTTCCTTTCAGTGTAAAACAAATGCTGTATACTCACATTCATTGCAGTTGAAACCAGAATAACCAAATGGACAACTGAAAGACAAGAAGGTTCATTTTACAGTTTTAAATTCACCCAAGCTCTCCACAAACAGAGGTTGTATTTACAGCAGCTCTCAGCATTTATTCCTCACTACAATTTGAATGAAAATGTGTTGAAATATAATTAGACAGATAATATTGTTACATTTTCAAAACATGTTACAACATTTAAACACTTACTTGACACACATCTCTTCACCCATAGCTTTCTGGCCACTGGGACAAGCTGCAAAAGGCGAACAGGTTGAGGCAGTTTGTAATTTAGATTAAAAGAGTTTATCATATAACAGACACATACACATGACACTCCCACTTGCTAAATGCTCTTACCAGTGCACGCTCTGTCACTGTTGTTCATCTTAACGTAGTTTTCCTCACATGTACAGATAAAAGATCCATCTTCAGATTTGCATGTGGTAGTATTCAGATCACAGGGTTCATTATCACACAGGTTTTTCTCTTTAAACAAATAAAATAAAAGAGGACATTATCAATACACATAACTCAAATAAGTGCAGTGGGACAAAAAATGCAGAAAACTAACAAATGCTGGAAGAAATAAAAAAGCATGACACGCTCTCCCCCAACAACTCAACTAGACTGATAATAGAAAGAAAAGTGATTTTTTTGTGTGCTGGATTACTGAAAAAAATGTTTTCATGAGCATCTCAAGTCTTACATTTCATCTCTATAACACACCTATGTCTGTACTAGTATACCATTTAATTCTTTTGAGACACATGGAAAAACAACCTAGTGGTGAGTGTTACTGTCTCTCACTACAGGCATAAACAGAAACAAAAAACAGATAGATTTAGACTTTCCTGAAAATGCCACTTGTCTGCAGTTTAGTCAAGTAATTGTAGAAGAACTGCAGCACAGAAAATCAATAGACATCATAATGTTATTGTTGGTTAACATATTAGCAGGAACACTGAACTGCACTATCTGACAGAAACACAGAGTCAATCCTCTCATCACATGTTATAATACAACCATATATATTTTCATTTTATCACAGTAAGTGAAATGATGACTGGGCCAAAAACCCTCAAAGTGACTGCAGTTCTTAAATCATCACAGCAATAAATGGTTCTGTTTTTCACAGAACCAAATAGTGACATCTGCAAACAATTAAAGTAATGATTGATGGAACAAAATAAAACCAAACCATTTGTAAAATGTACTACTTTCAATGAATTCATCTACATTTTTTGTTTTAAATATTTTTATTAAATCTTTCATACGTGTCATCCATCAAGCAATTCCTTCATCTTTTTTTCTTTTTGTTTGACTGAATGCAAAGGTAAATAGAAGTACAAAAAACACGACAATAAACAAACAAACAAACAAAAAAGTGCAAAAGAACACCCTTCCCCCCAGGAGTGCTACCAGTGTCTATTATGCAGGCTGTATTTCAGAATTAACTAATTTCAACCCTTTAGGTAGGAGATTACAGGGTGCCAAATCTTTTCAAACTTTCCAAGTTTGTCTTTAAAAATGAATCTTATTCTTTCTAAGTGCAGAGTGCCTGTCAGCTCGGTTAGCCAGAGTTTTACTGTCGGTACTTCCTTCTTCTTCCAGAAAAGGAGAATGAGCTTCTTAGCCACAAGGAGCTCATAAGATCCTTTGCCTATCTGATGTTCATAGAATAATTAATATTGGATCAAGATCTATTTCTTCCCCAAATATTTTTGCAAATAATCAGGAAAGAATCTATGTAGTTGTAATTTTGTATAATGTAATCTATGCAGCACCTTGAATTGTATTAAGTTTTGTCTTGCATTAATTAATTCTTCTATATTTGACAGAGGAATGAATGAATAAATCTCAGTGTAAAGCATTTTCAAACATAATGCTTCAGTTATGCTCAACTTGAAAATAAATCTGTATGTCTTGTTTTAATATTATTTATATACATCTCACTATCAAACTAATCAAAATAAGACAGATATACTTGATAAATAAAATTACCTTGAAAAGTTGCCCCTGACAGTAGTGTACTGTTGGAATCTGCAGCTTCCTTAATTGTTGTGAAGACGTCATTTGTTGTGATGTCAGAACTTGCTGTGAAGATGATCTCTACAGTTGCATCAACCCCATTTCCTGACCTTGACAAAACTCTGGTGTTTTCAATTCTCCTACATAGACAAAAGTCACAATTAATGATTATGTTATTCAGCAACTATTATGGGCAATATGCTGTAAGTATATTGGAGGAAGTGGTTCTATATAGAGAGACAGTCAGATGATAAAGATAAGATATTCCTTGATTTATCCCTCATTGGGGAAATTCACTCGGTGACTTACTCTGTGAGTTCCAGCACTATAGACCTAGAGAAATCAGGATTGTCCTTGAAAACATCTGAGAGCTGTGTTTTTGGAAAGAAAATATCATTTTGTTTAGACCATAATGTAACTGAGAATGTAAAGTCCCTTTTGACCAAGTTTCATGGGATTATTCTGCTTTGATATTGTGTAGCACAAACAGTGCATTCATTACCACATGCATCAGGTTTAATACCAAAGTGTAGCTCAGGCAAGATGAACTATTACTGTTGTCATTGAACTCAACAAATGGCTCTTCGTTAAGGTATATTTGTATCAAATGCCAAACATCTTAAAACAACATGAAAAGGCTACTGAAAAGAATGAATGAAAAAAAAGTGCAAATGAGGAATGAATATATGGATCACTCATCTCCAAGTACATGAGGAATATTAAGAAAACATACAACAAGTGGGTGTGTATTAGCTGCCTTCATTCCAAGTGCAACACTTACAAAAATGAAAAAAGCCACAAACACCAAGGAGAGAACTGATGGCTTACCGCATCATTAATTTGCTGTGAGGCATTTAGAAATTCTGCTGACTTCTTGTCACTCATGTTTTCATTGTACAGCAAGCCAGGCATGGATAGCTGTCCAGGGAAAACTTTGGCTAGAATAGGAATATATCATCTTAAGGAAGTTTTCTATAATCTACATGCCAGTCATGACCATTTAGTTCACCAATTTGGGAAATACATGTCTGTCCAACAACAACTTAACATGGAGACTGGAAAACAATGAGCCTGAAAAGCCC
>JBBMOC010000120.1:0-7500 GCA_037975185.1 Centropyge bicolor
ACTGACGAATGGATATTTTCATCCTGTTAAGAGAGAAAAAAAAAAAAGACAGAAACGTCCTCACGAGAACCTCTGATCCTCCGTAATCTCCTCAGGCTGCTCATAAATCAGCCCAGCCAAAAAGTCGGTGCAACAATAAAAGGCTTTGTGTGAAAGACAGAGGGAAGAGCTGCACTTATTTGGGCAGAAGATGGGAGGAGTCGGGGGCGGGGCTTGGCGGCAGGAGGGCGTGGAGGTGTGGGAGGTCGGGGGGCACTGGTGCACCTGCGTTATAAGAGCTCCTTGGGAAAGGGGAAGAAAACAGGATCCGAAACTCAAACAACATCCTGTGACGCCCCCCCCCTCCCCGTCCCCCTCGTCCCCCCATCCCAGAAGTGTTTGTGCTGTTTTTCCTGCTCGTCTCTGTAGAAAGTGGGAAAGAGATGAATCAGTGGGACGGAGGCTTGTGTGAGGACGGGACCAGGGGGGAGGAGGGGGAGGGGCACTTCCTCGCTGGCCTCTGCTCATCTACATGCAAGTTATCTCCTGCTGACACACACACACACACACACAGACACACACATTTCCACTCATTCATCTTTTTTATTCAAATCTGGAGCTGATCACGTCCTGTTGTGATGAATGAAAACGTGACAGCGCGACACGTTTCATTCCTCATTTAATTTGAAAATACAACTGTGACTAAGATTCATGTCACATTATAGTAAGACGGCTCCCCGGTGGGAATCAGAGGGAATTCCCTGGAATGAACAAAACTCCCAGAATATTAGCCTTGGACTCACAAACAGTAGCTCACACGCTTCCTGCTTCTGTTGTCTCCCATCATTCCTTCCTTCTCTTCCTTCCTTCACGCATTATTTTTGTGATTACGGCGGAAAAAGGAGAAATATAAACGCAGTAATTACAGCACACAAAGAAGCTGAAATGAAATAAAAACCAGTCACTGAACGATTCCAGCTAATTCAAAAACAATAACATGCATGAAGTCACGTCGTGTTTTACTTAAGAGTTTCAATACTTTTACAGTAAATCCTGCAAGAAAAGGATGAAATAAAACGTCCTGTCAATCATGGATAAAACTAAAAGACAGAAAAATACATGTTCAGAAAAGTCCCATAAGTTAACTGGTGTAAAATAATACCTGTGTATATTTTGAAATCACGTTTAAAATCTCAGATATTTTGCAGAGAAAACTGTTAAAAGACACATGAAAACAAAGGCAGTTGGAAAATTCCTGTCTTGTGTCTCGTCCCCGGGGACGGACGTCTTGCATAAGACAGTGCTGCTTCGCTCGAACGCTCTGACCACACACACGGAGCGAACGCTGCGCCTGCTGACCACACAGGAAGTGACTGCCAGAGAGGAAGTGAGCATGTCCCGTTTGTGTGCGCGGGCCAAGGGGAAGAAGAAGTGTTAAAGTTATTAGCCGAGTGGGAGCGGTGCGTTTCGGGGGCATCCTGTGCACAACAAATGCTTCCTGCTCCGCGTCCAACGCCGCAAAACAAGCGCAGAGGGAGGGCAGGGAGAGCGGAGCGGGCGAGCGAGGGAAGCCGACATGTGAACCTGCCCGCAACTGAACACAGGTGGAAACTATACGGTGGCCTCAGGAAGGTGCCCCCGCCCCCCCAGAAGGCTGCCTCTATCCATACAGCCAGCTCCTATAGACGTCCTCAACGTCCTCCATGGAAAAGTCATGTTTTTCATTTCAGCAGGCACATTCCTGCACACACACACACACACACACACACACACACACATACACACACACACTCACACACACACACACACACTCACACAGACACACACACTCACACACACACACTCACACACACAGACACACGCACGCACACACACACACACACACACACGCACACACACACACACAGACACACGTACGCACACAGACACACGTACGCACACAGACACACACGCACACACACACACACAGACACACACACACACACACACACACAGACACACACACACACACACACACACACACACACAGACACACACACAGACACACGCACGCACACACACACACACACACACACACACGCACACACACACACACAGACACACACACACACACACACACACACACACACACACACTCACACACACACACACACACACACGCACACACACACACACACACACACACACACACACACACACTCACACACACACACACACACACACTCACACACACACACACACACACACACACACACACACACATGCTGGGCCCCTCCTGCAGCACGGACGACTCATTAAACTCACGAGAACATCACATCACTGCACATTATGAAGCTACTGCCTGAGCTCTGTGATGCCGCGGAGCAGGACGGACCAAAGCCTGTTCCTGGCTCCTCGCCGCTCCTGCCTGAGCCGCGGCGTCCTGGCCGGACACGCCGGGCTCGACAGTGATCCGACGGGCTCATCGAAATCGAAGTAATAACCGCAGCGTGTTTTCATCCGTCCTGAGATCTGGATGGAGACACTGTGCTCCTCCTGATGGTCCAGTTTTTGGACCTGGCTTCATCAAGACTCTGAAGATTATAAAACTGAAGAATGAAAAAGATTCTTCACCCAGATGCAAACAAGCAGATTCTAATTATTTAATCAGGGATTAAAATATAAAGAAGTGAAACGGGATCAAGTGTCAGACAGAAGAGCTGAATTCAGAAGCAACAGACAGAGAGAGTGTCGAAACAGTCAGTGCTGGTTTTTTTCTTGTTTTGAACAGGAAGTGGTGAAGCGTCCAATCAGAACTCACAGGACAAGCAGCAGAAACTCCCCTTTTTCTGTGCAACGAGGAAAAAACTTCGAAGACATGTATTTTGATGTTCTCTGATTAGTGGACGACCTCTCGACCTCCTGCCGCCCTCAGGACAGTCCTGGTGGATCTGGTGACACCTGTGGTCACTGGTGGGTACTGCAAGGTCCCAGAGTTTGAAATAACGTGTGTCTGGACCACTGAGGGCAGCTCGCTCACCTTCAGCTCAATGCAACAGAAACAGAGTGAAACTGAGGCTTCATCAAGTTTTAATAAAAACTCATGACTGACAGTTGTCTATATGTGAAATGCTTGTGATGAACTTTCACATCTTGTCCAGCTTGTCACTTCCTGTGAGTCTGGAATTTGAATCCACAATGAGGCGGACTCCGTCAGTGACAATGAAGACCATGATTTGCAGGAGGTTACAGGTTGAAATGCAGCTCAGCAGAATTTCTTCATTCGGACACAGGACGCATTAAAAACTGCTGTGTACCGTTACGTTTTATAACTTCCAGTTTCCCTGGTCGAAGTTGAAACGTGATGTCACACCTGTCTGACTCCTGCTCTCGTCCTCTGAGCTCGTCTGTCCCTGTCGGCTCAGGCGTGTTCAGGCCTGTCGGTCGGTCCAGTCGGTCGTGGTTTCCCTGTCGAGCCTACGTGACGAGCTGCGGTGCCAAACATGTGCCCCGCCCCCCCCGCCGCGGCCGCGCCCCCTGTGGCTGGCACTGACGGGTTCAGCTGTTTGAGCGTCTCACCTTGGCCCCCCCTCACATGGTCTGAACAGAGAGCAGGACACAGGAAGCTGCTCAGTGAAGCTCCTGCTTGTTGTGTTGTGGGTGAATGTTTATGGTCGGTCCTCAGTCTCTGCTGCGCTTTGTTTACATGTGTGTTTGCTGATGTGAAAACTGATGAATCAGGATGTTGTTGCTCATCAGCTCACTGAGATTCTGCTGCTGGAACAACAACCTGAACACAATCGGCAGCTGTTTCAGTCCGTGATGGTCAAACTCTGCCCAATGACAATGTTTTTCTCTTGGTACTTTATATTTATACATATTAAAATCAGTGTAGTTTCTTTTCTTCCTCTCTCCCTGCTCGTCGCTCCACATCCTGTCTCTGCAGTTTACAGGTGTGTGTTCTGATCACACACACACACACACACACACACACACACACTCACTCACACACTCTCTCTCTCACACACACACTCTCTCTCACACACACACTCTCTCTCTCTCACACACACTCTCTCTCTCTCTCTCACACTCTCTCTCTCTCTCACACACACACACACACACACACACACACTCTCTCTCTCTCACACACACACACACACACACACACACACACACACTCACACGCACACACACACACTCTCTCTCACACACACACACACACACACACTCACACTCACACACACACACACACTCTCTCTCACACACACACACTCACACACACACACACACACACACTCACACACACACTCACACACACACACACACACTCACTCACTCACACACACACACACACACACTCACATACACACACACACACTTTCTAACACATAATAAATAGGTTCCACACCAGCTTCCTGCCTGTTCTCTATTTGAATGTCACAGATATGTTAATGCTCCTCTAATGCTGCAGAGCTGTGAACCGTCGACCTTCACACAGTCGACCAGGTGAGACCAACCTGACACTGAGGCGCGAGGCAGCGTCCGAAGGTTCAGGGCCGATCTGAGGATTAACTTCCCTGCAGAACTATTCGTCACAATGCTGCTGGGCTTTTTCTTTTTTCAACCAGAAACTCTACCCGGTAACAACCAGGCCTCTCCACACTGACAGCAGCGGGGGGGGTCGGGGGGGTCGACGGCCTCAGTGAAGCTCCTCAGGCTTTAAAATGTAAACAGCGTCCGGAGCGACCGACTTAAAGACGAGTGGCGTGACAATGTCCCGACACAGGTTCTTATATCGGCCACTTCCTGTTACAGAAGCATGACGAGACCTGGACAGTGTTTACGTTTCAGTCTGAGGTTCGTTCTGCTAAAATCAGAAATATGAAACATATAATGTGCAGCGAGATGAAAAGAGGTTTTTTTTCATCACCTCAACTCAAATAATAAAAGAGTTTTGAGAGAATAAAATAAAAAGAGAAACAGTAGCACAAGTTCGTTTCCAGAGTGACTGATGCTGGAGTTTGAGGCCTGTGATGGAACTGATATTTGAGATAAACATGATGATATTTGCTGACAGTAATTTCTTCTCATTAACATTTATCAGAACAGTTTTGAGACAGTTCCCTTCGAGCGGCTCAGATCAGTATCTTTGTGAAAACAGTGTGAGAGAAGTTGCACATTGTGATGAATCTACAGAAAATGACTTCCTGAATCTGCAGCTTTGTTTTTGTCTCTCTGACCTTTAACATTAATGCTACTTCACTCTCATTGCACAGTATATGTGTCCTTGAGATCTGATAAATAAATAAATAGATCTGAGTGTTGAAACATTTGCAGAACCATATTAGTGAATATCTGGACTCGTGCATGTTTTCACTCCTGTTGGTGCATTGATTGGTTTCTCTGCAGCCAGTTCATTGGTGTTTACATTGATGGAAACCTGTTGCATGAAGCCTCATTTTGAACGACCTTCATCAGCTGCATGAACAAGCATCAAACAGCTCTGTGGAGATGATGAGAGAGAGGATGAGCGACACCACAGAGAGATGGTCGACAGGTTGATGAAACACTCGATGACTCTGCAGGTGACTCTCTCATCGATCACAGTGTCAGAGCTGAGCTGGAGACAGGAGCTCAATAACAGCTAATGTTGACTCTTATTGTTCCATACAAACAGCTGCACGTCGTCCAATCAGTGGACAGAAGCAGAGGTGAGAGCTGGCCGCTGACAGTGACCTGGTCCCGGCGGCAGCGGCGTCCGCAGACGAACCCGTGCGAGCGCTGGCGAGCAGGAATGTTTGCAGTGAGCGAGGGGGAAGCGGAGCAGCGATGTTGGCAGCGGGGCTCGGTTTCTCCCCTCGTGGCTCCATTGTATCCAATGTCTCTTTCTTTCCACTCGCTCTTCCTCTGTGTAACTCAAGACCACACGGCACAGTTGGCCGCAGCTCGGGGTAAAACCCAAACATCAAAGTGAAGCTGCTGAATGGATGAAACCAGACGAGAGATCGGGCAGGTTTTTTTTCCCCTTTGCTGCTTTGACTCGTCACGTTTTTTTCCATCTGAGAAGCTTCGGGCCGATCAGGTTCCTCGATCGCAGCCGGTTTCCCCTTGTTAAAAAGAAAATAGAAGCGGGGGGGGGGTAAATTTAGAGACCGTGGCCTCCTGCATGTGCCGGGGTCACAGCTCTGTCCAGCCGTTATTTGTGTCCCTGCAAATCACAGCGAGGACGGACGGGTTGATCTGGATTGATGGCTTTAATCCACCTTCAACACCAGAAGGTCTAAACACAAACTGCAAATGTTAGTCGAGGGTTGAAAAGGTCGTTTAATACATGAAGGAAAAGGTGTGTCAGTATGTTGAGAGATGAGTCTGAATGAACTGTGGATGCAAACATCATGAAGCTGCTCAGTCACACTGTTATCTGCAGAGTCAAAGCTGTCACTGACTCCTGCTATAAACAAACAAACAAACAAACAAACAAACAAACAAAGAAAACATTTCACAGTCTGAGTGACTTTGACTCACAGGTTGGTTTGTTTGTTTGCAGTGAGAAAGCAGCTCCTGTTTTTTTCCCTCTGCAAAGCTGAAACGATCAGTTGGTTAAATGATTGACAAAAAAAGAGAAAATCATTTGTAGAATCCATTAAATCAAAGTTATTGATCGAGCAACATGTTGAACATTTGCAGTTTCAGCTTCTCATATGTGAAGATTTGCTTCTTTTTCTCTGTTTTACATCTTTGTAAATTGAGCATCTTTGAGATTTTGGTTTGTTGGTCAAAGACAAGCTGGACCTCGGGGGCTGGACAGTTCTGATGACTCGACAGCTCTGACTGTGCCGTGAGCCTGGATACAGCTCGTGGTCATGATGGCCTCAGTGTGACTGACATGACATTTACCCGGACCCTGATAATCACCACTGACAGCGAGCGAGAGGAAAACACATGATCCATGCTGATTCACCATGGCTGTGGAAGCTGTTAGAGACGTGGAAAACTGAGGTGAAAATACTTCATTATTCCCATCAGAGATTCTAATGGGTCCATTAATAGGTGAGCGTCTGCGGCACGTGTTGTTTACTCGCAGCTCGAGACCCGAGCGTTTGAGAGAACCTATATTTGAATGAACCCTGAGAGGAAGCTGAAACACAATATTTACCTGCCACTGAACGGGGACAGCTGCCGTCCACAGACTGTACACAAGCAGAGGTCAGGGGGACAGCTGTGAATCATGGGAGTTAACGGGGCCGGGAGGACGTTTCCATAAAGAGACGCGTCCGGTTTCTCAGAAGCAGAGAAGCAGAGAGCGGGACTGGTGCAGTCAGGGGTTAATGTGGCCAGAGTGAGATTGAGTAAGAAAAGAGTTTCAACAGAGTTTACTGTAACTTCTCTGTGGGAAAGTTACCACAGAGGAAGAGCCATGGTGGACGGTGAAGACGCCCTGCAGGCGGCCGCCGGCTCAAGATCCTCACATTTATAAATCTGCAAACTTTTCCATCCAAACATTCTCATCAGTTGATCAGTTTATCCAGGTGCAAACGGATC
>JBBMOC010000120.1:10000-93248 GCA_037975185.1 Centropyge bicolor
CCAGTCATGACCTTTTGACTTTCTGACAATTCTCATCCATTAAACTTGTGATCAATCTCAAAGATATCTGATCAATCATTGAGCTGGTTTTCTATCTGTTCATCATGTCACATGTTCAACAGTTCACATTTTTCAAAGCACTTTGTTTGCAAACTCATGTGATCTGATCAGAACTTGTTTATAAAATGAAAAAAAAAAGCATTTCCATTTGCATTGGTTGCAGTCGCACATGAAGTGAGTGTGTGCTAGTTTGCAACAGAGAAAATGATCAACTATGATCACAAACAATTAAAAAACGTATTGATATAATAGAATTTTTGTGCTTTACAAACAGCTGATTGATTGAAACAGCGACAGAAAGCAGAGACTGAACAACTGTGAGGACGAGTGGACGGTAAAGAATTTAATGAAGGCAAAACAAATCTTAGACAAAAACTCCCAGCAGGGTCAGGTCCGGGAAAATCAAAAAATCCACAAACATAAATAACTGACAAAGAGCAGATCCAACTGATTTCAAGAGGACTGACACACATGAGGACGAGGGGAACAAGAACAAACAAACCGGCAGCAGCAGACTGAATGAACTGGCTTATATAGAGTCCTGATGGTGATTGGCTGCAGCTGGGAACACAGGTGATTGGATGAGGTGGGAGGGGCTGACAGGTGAGGTGAGGCAGAGGCGGGGTCAGTGGACAAGTACAGAGACCAGAGGTGAGAATCTGTGGCAGGTGAATAATGACAGACTGAACTTAGACAAGACAAGACAAGGACACCAAACTAGAACCAAACACATCAGGACAAATCCAAGACATGAACAGGACTAACAGGGACCATGACAGGACAGAGTTGGACAGGCAGGAAAGTCCAGACTGGCCGAACTCTGACGACAGCTGAAGAAGCATCAGTGCTAATAATTAAAATGGACTCTCCCACGGTTTTAGTGGCTGTGATGCAAATTCCTGTTAAACTTCTGATAAATAAGAAACAGAAAGAGAAACAGAACCGGACTGGACATCAATCTGCACCGATTGAAGAGCGACAGACTCCCGCTGGCGTCCAGGGCCTCCCGTCCTGGGATTTCCCGCTCTTGACCTCGCGAACGTGCACGTTCCCCGCGAGCGGCTGTGCTGCTCCTCGTGTGAGACAGCTGTGTGAGCGAGGGGAAAAAGGGTGTGACGGACTGGAGACAATGACTCTGGAGGGCCCACGTCCGTTTTTAGCCCGCGCTGACCCGTTTCCAGTGTCGTCCCAAGATTCCACGGGAGGGCTTCGACCGCTGCCGCCGCAGGAAGGGCAGGACAACTGCGCCGCAACCCGAAACTCACACGGCCTAAAAATAAAGGAAGTTTTCATCCTCTCGCAACAGAGATGTTTCCGTACGGAGGTTAGTGAGGACGGACGCCTCTGTCTTCCTTCAGTCGTCCCAGTCCTGCTCCTGTTTCCATGACTCAGCAGAAATCCAGCCACACTGTGAGCGCGATGGGAGGAAACAGGTGAACACAGGTGCACACAGGTTACCATGGTAACAAGCACTAACGAGCAAAGGACAGAGTGAATGAATGAGTGAGTGAATGAATGAAGATCTTTGCAGGAAAGGAAACAGTTTAAAAACCACCCTTGACTGAGATGAAGATACCAATGATGTCATCTAATCTAATGATGTCATCTAATACAGTGTTTTATGTGATATAAACCGTTTCTCTGGTTCTCAGTGGAGACATTTCTGATGTTTTCAGACCTGCAGCTCTGTGAGGAGGTAACAGGAAGTTTGTGGGACAGATCAAAAGAGAAACGTCCTGGTCGACGCAGACAAAGCTCACCTTTGAGTCCGAGCTCCCACGATGCATCAGCTGAGGGAGGTGGAAACACGCGGAGCATCACGAGGTCAAAGGTCGCTCGTTCGGACGCCACGCTGGGCGGCAGTGACCTGCTGAGAGTCTGTATCTGCTTACACAGCAGCAGCTCCTCTCCTGTCTTCCACCTGATCGTAGGAAAACCAGCGGAGCATTTCAGACTCAGCTGCTTTACATATCATCCACTCTGGTGTAACTGAAGAGCAACAACAGAACACGACGCACAAACACAGAGGAAACCTGAATTCATGAAAACAGAACTCATCCTCGTTGTTTATTATTCATATATAAAGCATCAATATGAGTCATGGAAAAACTGAAGAAACAGTCGACCTCTGTGACCTTTAAGAAAAAGCCACAGTCACCTCTGAGGTTTCACAGATTTTCAGTGAGAACAAACCAAATGATATGCAAGTTTAGAATCTTCCCGTTTCCTGTTTATCTCATATTGTTGTTCGTGTCTCTGCCTTCGGGCCGAGGCTCAGAGTCACCGAGCTACTATCGCCTTTCAGATAAGTGGAAGCCGCAGGAGAAGTTGCGAGATAGAATTTCCCATCAAATGAAAACAGGAAAGAAAAGATGGAGCCGCTCGGCCGGAGGCTTGACCCTGTTTGTGATGTCGGTGTCGATCACATGTCGACGCGCTCCGGGAGGCTCGAGGGGACGGAGACGACCGACTCGAGCCGCCGGGCAAACCAATGAGACGAAAAAGATATTTGAAACATTAAAGGAAACTTTTCATGCAGACATTCTGAACTTCTCTATAATAAACTCTATAATATGGAGGAAAATTATTGGTTTATTAACAAATATCTGAGAGAACTTACTATCGGCTGATACTTTGATCGGCATCAGGAGAAAATGTGAAACATTAATAACAGTAAATTTACTTCAAGGTTTTCATTTAGAGTGTATGATTCTTTATTTTTCTCCACTACACTTCAATGAGAGATCAGATGTTTCCTCATTTGGCTCCTGACAGATTTGTGTCGGTCCATGACCCAGGAGGTCGAGTCTGCTCTGAGAATAAGAGTGGGACATGAGAAGTTTTGCATCAGTGTCTAAAGCTCCTCGACTTAGGTGAGTGTGGGTTTGTGTCCCAGGTTTACCCACTGAGGAAACCCACAGTGGAAAAGTACAAGTGTCAAACAGCTCGACGAGCGACCGGCTGATGGAGGCCTGCTGGGTAATTTCCATAAACAGGCTGAGGCGGCCGCCGGACTCTGAAGGAACAGCGTCACATCCCAGAACACTTTCTGCCACATGGCTCCGAGCGGCCGAGGGAAAGTAGTCCCATCAAAACGACAATCAGCCACAAACACCACTGCTGAGTAGGTTCGTCTGTGTTTATGATGAGACGTCACTGACTGGATACAGATACAATGTGTTTAGGTTCATGCTTTTATTTCAGTTGGATATTTCTCATCCAAAAGTGCTGTGTGTTTCATATTTATTTTTTAATTTGCCTTATTAAAAAGCTGATTCATTCAAAGCTCCACTTGATGAATTGTATCAACATGTAAAGGAAAAAAAAGCCTTTTCCTTGTTATCATGTTTCCAGCCTTCAGTTTTGCAGCTGATCCTTTCATGAGCACCGCGGTCGTACTTTGTGCTATCTCTCCTTCAAACTGGAGGCAGGTGTTCGCTGATAGTGAGCTCACAGTCCCATAATGCCCTTTATCTGTGGAGATAAAGCCACAGACGCTCATTCACACTGAGAAGTCCTGCTTTATTTCAGGCAGACGGAAATCTTTTCTCTATGTTTTTATTTTTTTACTAATTTTTACAGACGACAAAAATCACCTTGTGAAGTCTTTCTCACAATTTCACATGAAAGTTTACGTTTTTTTTCTTTGGCAAAACCTCATTCGTGCATATTCAGTGGTTCGATCTGAGAGTCATTTTTGCACCAAACTCCATTGTTAGCTTCTTTTCCTTGTGACGTCTCCACGTGATGTTTTCATAATGAGGAAACACATATTTGCATAGTAACACATCAGGATCATTTACCAACATCTGACACCGAGCTGCTCGTCCTGACTCATTTACAGATGATGTAACATGAAGCCCGGACTCGGAGCCAGCGTGTGAGACTCTGAAGGAGCTGAAGAAACAAACAGCTCCATTGATGAGAGAAGAAGAGCAGCTCTTTCCTCCTTATCTCAGGAAGCATCTGAGGCCGCTCCTAATACCTGCCATCCTGATTAGATGGAAAAGAGCTCTGTGCCATCCTTCCTCCTCTAATCGCATCATCTGCATTGATCATCTGCAGATTCGATTAGATACTTTTTAAATAGATGGAGATTCAGACGTGTTGTTGTCTTCAACCTGAAGCCAGGCTGGTTCACAGTGAGTCTGTGAGCTGACACATGAGGAGAGTACGAAGCTTATGTCATCCATGAGGGAACATGTTTCACTGTGATGAGCTTACATATAGAGAGAAGACCAGGGTGTTTACCAAGCTGGCACCTCGGGGACGTGGTGGGGCCTCGTACGCTGAGGGCCCTGAGGAGTCCCTGCTTTCATGTGCTGGAGAAAACCTGAATGTGTCTGCAGGGACCGAACTGATCTACATCTAAACACAGATGATGTGAATATAATCCTGCTCTTCAGATCCTGAAAACA
Organism: Centropyge bicolor; assembly: GCA_037975185.1. Classification (NCBI taxonomy): domain Eukaryota; kingdom Metazoa; phylum Chordata; class Actinopteri; family Pomacanthidae; genus Centropyge; species Centropyge bicolor. The sequence continues at coordinate 14,479 of JBBMOC010000120.1, forward strand.
CTGCATGAAACAAGTGAAATAAAGAGACATGAAAATGTTCACTAACATTCACAGGAACAATAAATCTACTCCAACAACACACACCTGTAACTCAACCATCAACATTCAGTGAGTTCAGATATGTTTTCATGAAGCCAGATGTCGCAGTGCATCAGTCAAAGCAGAGGTAATGTGGTTAAAACCTAACCGTCAGTAAACCATCTCAGCATCACACTGAAGAATGTCTCCGCCGTGTTTACCTGACTCCACACACCTGTGGTAGCTATGGAGAGGCCCGAGCTGCCACACGGCGGACCCGGGCAGCGGCGACAGCAGGGGCGTCAGGCCAGGTGACTGTGGCAAACACACACGCACACACACGCTTACACACACACACACGGTGCCATTAGCATCCATAAAAAGCCGGGGCCTGTCAGCATCAATCACCCGCCGCCTGTTATTGTGGTCTCTTGAGCGGAGGTGTACATGGACATGGAGCAGCAGGTTTTTCCCATCATGGTGTGTGCACAGCCCATGTGACCCGGCCGACAGGAGGGAGGCTGAAACCTGTCCTGATCCTCACCAGGAAATTATCACAGAAGGGTGAAAGAAGATTCAAGTTTTCACTGCTGCAAACTGTTAAACATAACTATGACAAAGTCCAGGAGAGAAACTGAGCGTCTCTTTATTTGGTATTGTTTATGTTTGTGTTCTGCTGTAAAGCTGCCAAATCATCTGTTCGTCGCTGAAATCCAATCCTCCACTAATGAGGTGGCTTTGTTTAAGACTCAGGTTCCCTTAAAATACTGTTATTAGACAGTGACTTGGTTTGTATGAAGTGAAAGTCTCCATAGCTGTTTACATGCAAAGTGACAGATGTAGAATGAAGAAGAACGAAAAAGAGAGTTGAAATCCTTCCGACTTCCTCACCATCACTGCATGAAGAGAGTGGGAATGTTGGATTTATGGTTTCAGAAAATGACGCTTAGCTGTTGTGAGATGGTGAATCCTAATGTGATCGTAGTCTATAACAGTACATCACGTTTTCAGAATTGGTGTGAAGAATCCAACGTGGGCTCAGGTGTACCACTGGGCTCCGCTCTGGGCCCACTGCTCTTCTGTTGTGACACTAAAAACCTTCATATAAGTGGCATTAACATTAATCACAACTGTTGATTTACAACAGCAGCTACTAAATGTAAAGTTAGAAGTTTATTAATAAAAATAAATATCATTGGTTTTAATGTTTTGTCACTAGTTTCATCATCAGCCGTTCCTAAAAGCTGCATGTTGTCATGTATAAGTCTTGTTTGTGAGGAGCGAAGGTGCAGGACTTCAGGAGGTCAGATGATTCAACAAAACATCAGACTTTAACACATGACGCAGCGTTTTATTTCCTGCCAACAGTCAACGTTGGTTTCTTCTAATCATGAACGTTTCCTAACCTGAACAAAGTGGCAGTTTTAACCACAGTGTTTCTGTAACGTTAACCAACTCATTTCTTCTGCCTAAACTGAACCAAACGTTAATCTGTGTCAGATCACAGTGAATCATGTGAATATTCTTTGGTAACAAAGATTTGTAATGTTTTTGGAAGGTTTTGAAAAACACCGTCGTTCTGCAGATTCGAGGCTTCAGATCAGAAAAGGCTCATGTGGATCTGAAAGACAAACGATGTGTTTTGTCATTTAGTTTGAAGGACTCATTCCATAATGTGTGACATGTCATTAAACATGATCAAACTATAATTACTAGAACTGATATACTTGTACAAGTTAATGCACATGATGGAGGAGACCGTTTCACATGAAGCAGCAGAAAAATGTTTTTGATCAGATTAAAGCAACTAACAGCTGTTTGTGATGTTGATTAATCCAACAACTATTTTCTCAACTGATGATTTATTTTTTGGTATTTACATCAGAAAATGGTAGAAAATGGCCTCTGCAGTTTCCTGTTGCACCATGTGATGTCAGTCATGTTGCAAAGTCTTGTTCTATCTGACAAACAATCCAGAACCCAAAGACACTTGATTTATATTGACGGAGTTGGTCAGTGTTCATTTCTGAAAAATAACATAAAGGATTAGCTGATTACCAAAAAGTTGGTGATTAATTTTCTGTCCATTGATGAGTCACTCCGTTGGCTCGTTGTTTCGCCTCCTCTGATTCAACAGGTGTTTGAAAAGCCAAATCAACTCATGCTGCGATGACCCTTTTAAATTCAACGACTGGCCCAGAACCAGAAAATGAAATCAAATAAAGACCAGAACGTCATAAAATCTGAGCCGTGTGGCAAAAATAATGAGGCGATCTTTTGATCTGCAGAGTTTATCAGTGGAAATCCGTTGGTTTTCAGGCATAATTGCGATGACATAATCTGCTCTGGCAGCGAGCCAGTTCTGGCACAGCGGCGAAGCCAACTGCGCCGAGTCCTGCAGGAGTTTACACAGTCCGTCTCCTCCAAGGCTTCCACTGTAACTTTCTGTTCATTTCATCAAACCACAACACACAGCCTGTTGCAGCTGCAGCCTTCAGACTCAGCAGGCCGCCGCCGCCGCACTCGGCTCCACCGACCAATCACAGCTCAGATCAGGTATTTTGGCAGATTCATTCTTTCACTCTGTTCCCTCTAACTCGTGTACCTGTGCACTACCTGTTCCTCCTCCGCCCGGCTCTCTCGGGGGATTGTGGACCCAGAGCTGACGTGGTCGGTTGTCAGCGTCCTCCCACTCCAGGCTGCGTCCCCATAGCAACGGCGGGGCACAGTGGGAGGCGGAGGGAGGCCGCGTCTCCGGTGAGCGCGGAGGTAAAGACAGTGCAGGATGTAGATCTACACCACACAGAGCAGGGACGACTTAACAACACTTGGCTCATTTTATGACATTAAGTCCTGTTTGGTTTTTCAGTTTGTGGCCCTCAGAGGAAAAGGTATTGGTAATAATCCAATAAAAACTGCTGACGGCTCGACTGCAGGAGGAACTTGGATCTGATTCAGTTCAGTTTCATCCAGCTCGGTTTCTGCAGAACTACCTGCAGGTTTGCTTCCCGCTCAGACCAAGTGTGACAGCATGCCTTTGTAATTTGAGCGAACTGACCCTTTAAAGCCCTGTTTCAACACTCTGATTGTATATTGTGTCCCGGCTAACGTGTTTTGAGGTCAGGCTGAAGTTGGAGTAATGTATCCAGGATGCGGCTGCTCTCAGAAAAGGTGAGAGAAGCGAGGTGCTTGCCAGGCTTCTGCCAGCGTAAGACTGGCTCTCAGAAACAATCCCATCCTGTCCACAGCTGTTGTTTTCTCTCCTCTCCACCCGCTCCCCCGATTACCCACAGTGACCGGCGAACAACCCCCCCTCCCGGCCCACTCCTCCCTCACTCTGAATAGTTAATCCCTCTCTCTGTTTGTCTGCAGATATCTGGCGCACGCAGCAATGCAGCCTTGTCCCGAGCTTCTGTGCTGTCCATTTAATCATTGACAATGTCTTTGTATATCTTGCATCCTGTGCGATAAAATCACCATGCTAACAAAGCCATGAGCCGTCCTGGCAAAATGAAAATGAATGGCACGGTGCGCGGAGCCCTGCCGTTCCCCATTTCAATGCTAATTGTTGACTTTGTGCTGCGGAGGAGAATGTGCTCCGAACACGTCATGATGTGTTACAGTAAGGCTGGATTTTGATTCATGTGCCAGAGGTTCGCTGTTTGCTCCATTAACTGGATCATAACGTGTTCTGATGTGGGGCAGCAGTGAGTCACCGCTCATTCATCCATCAGGTATATTTTGACTAATTGGACGGGGGGGGGGCACCTGGATAAAAACACTCATCTTCAAACAGCTTGTTTCTGTAAAGCAATTGTTGAAGAAGGTTCACAGTAAAACAGAAACTCAAGGGAAAAGAAAACCTTCATATCTGAGAAATTTAAAACTCACTTATCAAAAGACTAAAACAATCATCACTAATTAAACTCATCCTGTCGATCAGCTGATCAGAAACAGTCAGAAACCAGCTGAGGTTATTTTTGCTCCATTGAGAAAAGAAACAGCTTTATACCGTACTGTGTAAAGGTTTCAGGCAGGTGTGGAAAACATCTGCAAACTAAGAATGTTTTAAAAAATATAAATAATAATAATTTGTTTTTATCAGTGTACAAAATGATGGCTGCTGTTTCTGCCCTTTACTTCAAGCCAGCATCAGTTCTATAGGTGCTGCATGATCAGCCAGTTCTACCAAACAGGTGCCACTGATCATCAGCAGTCATTACCTGAAACAGAAGCAGCTGTGGAGGAGGCTGAGGCCTGGGGGAGGGACAGACAGACTCTGAGGCTGTGGAGGAGGCTGAGGCCTGGGGGAGGGGGCAGACAGACTCTGAGGCTGTGGAGGACAGGGTCATGTCACAGGTCAAACAACATGAAGAATGTATGATTAAAATGCAACAAAACTCATGACACAGTTTTTAATCCAAACTCTGTAAAAACATTCTGACTATGATGATAAGTTCACATGTATCATAAATGATCTTTTTCGAGTGAACTAACCTGCAGTGTCACCATGCGTCCCTGCAGACACACGGCGTCCCTCCTGTAAAGATCTGACGGCCACTTGAAAAGCTCCGGGATGAAGAGACCTGCAGCACTTTGCATTTCTGTTCCTGTAATAGCACTTTAAAGCAGGGGGGGTTCATGGGGGTAAACCCAGAAGAACCGGGGAGCTGACATCGTAACCCACATCCTGGAAAGACGTATTTTTAGCTCGGCAGAGGCTTGAAGTCAGTCAGTCACTGTGACGTTAACGAGGCCCCCAGAGTCACGTGTTGGTGTCAGAGCGTCCCGTCAGGACGGACGGATCGAGCCTCGGGTCAAAGTGGAAGAGTCACATATCAGCTGTAAACCTTGAGCAAACATTGGACTAATCCCTCTGATTGCTGAAACCGGACTCACTGACACCGCGATGCAGAGAAGGAGCCGGCGTAAGACTGTGAAACAAACAATATGGCAGCCAGCAGGTGGGCGAGTGACGGTCTGACATGACTCGTGGAAACTCTGACAGGACGAAGCTTTTCCTTTCCGGTCAGATCTGCCTCATGATGACAGACCATAGACTGTGTAAATCATGGACGTAGTGTCCGTGACGTCACCCATAGGTTTCTGAAGAGCAAAAATGAATCCAATCGTAGGGCGCAGCCTAACTCTGGTTACTCCAAATATGGACAAAGAGGTGGAGCGAGGGCGGGTCTGAATGAAGTCTGCTTAATGAAACATGCTCACCGAGCTAGCCGGCTAACCTGGTGCCGGCTACGCCACCGGTTACGGTACTTTAATAAACCGTGTAACGTTATGTGAACATTTCAGCCTCCAGTCGATCACAATCAGTCAGTTTCTGGAGTGTAATAAACTTAAAATTTCTGTTTTAACAATAAAAATAATTACGTTTGAGTTCATGGACTGCAAAAATTTTAATTTTACTGTTTAACTTCAATAACCCACTCCATCTTAACCTATAACAACATCTGTGTTAACGTTATTTCTGGAAACATTCAGAAATGAGACGTTAATATTTTGAAGTTACAAAAACTTTATTGCATTTACACACAGTTCAGTTTAATATCACATAACATTAGTTAACAAACATGGAGGGTTTTTATTTTCCAACCTAACACAGACGCCTTTTATTCTAAAGTATTAACACCATAAACTTATAACACTTATTATGTTTTGACTTCAGAAGGTTTTATGACTGAAGTTACCAGACGCTCCTATTAGCATTGTTAGCTTAGCTCAACCTCCGCCGTCTCTCCCCGGAGAAACTCGTCCTGAACACCCGAGAGAAACACAGTCAACACAGCAGTACAGTCAAACTCCAGCCAACAAGCAGCTCCACAAACAGCAGAACAAACACACCGAGAAAACAGTGCAGACGTCCCGGACAGAGACACCACACTGCCGGCGATAGCTAGCTGGAGCCCGATGCTAATTCATTAGCAATACTTACTAGTAAAGGAAAAAACGAGAGCACCGACATTTGGACAGTCTGTTAGTAAAGTTAACCGCTCAGCAAGTCTTCCAAAACAATTTGGCTAAACCTGCTTCTTAATGTCTCTGATTTTCTGACCGCTGGAGTTTTTATCTTACTGGACCTTTCTTTAAGGTCAAGAACAAGAACCCTGAGGTTCAGCAGGACTGAACCTTCATGGAAGCAGCAGGTTGTTGCAGCTTCTGTGTTTGACGTCACCGCTCAAACTGTGATCATGTTGATCCAGCGGTGCCAGTTATGACGAGCTGCGTCTGTGCCAAGGCCTCTTCGAACTCTTCATCTCCAGCCATCAAACATTACACAATATGATTTAGCGGCCGGCAGCTGCCACAGACCGCCTGCGTCCAAATTTAGGAGCAGTGAACATCTTTTACATGCAGAGACCTTGGCAGAGCTGGAGCTCCACCCATTCATGGCCCCCCCATGTTAAACTGGTGTCAATCTGACCTTTCACAGTCTTCATTATGAACAGGCTGAAATCAGTGACACAAGATCACAAACTGCTGGATCTCATGCACGACGGCTTCCTGTCAATCCCTCGAGTGCACGAAGGAAATTTGAACCAGGGCAGGAACGGCGGCTCCAGCGCCAACAATGAAAACAGCTATGTAGAGAGGTGATTACATAACATGACCACATCCAATGGTCAGTGCTGGAATCTGAGGAGGATTATAAGTTTACAGCAGGAACAGACAGAGGTTTCTCCAGGTCAGAGCCGACACACAGTCACATCCAAACATCTCCTTATCTCCACCATGGCTGAGGAGCAGCTGATGAGACCTGACGAGCTCCTCAGACCTGCTGGTACCTGCTCCTGTTGCCTGTTTGACCTGAGACACAACGGCTCTGATTCGATTTGCTGAACGTGTCCTGATCTATAAAAAGAACAAGTGAGGCCAGATGACAAAATGATTCGGCCTCGTAATGATGATGGTGATGATGACGGGAACGCGTCCTAATTGGCTCTTACAGCGTGTGTGTGTGTGTGTGTGTGTGTGTGGTGATCATCCCCCTCAGCAGAGCTCTGTGGATGAAGGTGTGTATCACTTGCACCGTGTACTTGTCGGCGTCCCTGAAGCGCTGCCACCCTGTTGTGGTCGCTTACAAAAGAGCGAATGACTGTGCCGTTACGCAGCTACCTCACGCTGCCGCTCACATCGCTCACATTCTTTGGCTTTTTTGCCAAGCTGACATTCTGGTGGGCGTTTCACAGGCGGATAATAGGAGGATCAGAGCTGGAATTTGTTGAACAAACTGTGGCGCTTTGACTCGGAAACCTTTATTGTGGCTCCACCGAGTCCGTTCTGCTGCATTCTTCACGCAGGTAAAACAGATGGATGAAGGGTTTTTAAACACTTTGGTTGCTCATTTGTTTTGTAGTGAAAAGAAACACAAAAAAGGAAAGAAAAATTTTCCAAAACGTTGGAAAACCTTGAAGCTCTGCAGTGAAATGAGACTTTACCTTTTTAAACAGCATAAACAAATCATTGGTGGTCAGAGTGAACCTGAGCTCCGACCTCACTACAACATGAAGAACTGCTTTTATTTTGTCGCTGCAGCAGATTTCATGTGTTGCACATCGTGTGTGAAATCCTCCTCGGCCCGGCAGAGTCAAACACTGAGGCTGAGTTCAGAGAGTTTCCTCCATTAGGCTGTGTTCACTGGGCATTATGTCACCAAGGTGTGCAGGTGAGCGTGTGCAAATCTGAAAGCCAAACATGCACCTGGTAAAGACAAAGGAGACAAAGAGCCGCTGGCAGAGATCAGCTCCAGTGATGAGGCCCATTGAAAGGTCAGGGACCAGGACTCGGCTGGACCTGAGCTGTGCTCGAGTCTGCCCGAGCAGGTTCCTTCCATGATCCTGATCTCTGTCTCTTTGCTCTGATAAAAACATAAAATGGCCAAGAAACACACAAAAGGCTGAACTTTAATCACAGCAGCGACAGAGTGCAACACCCAAACCAGCGCAGCGACAACAATCCAGCGTTTCCTCAGGAAAACAATGGTTCACACCGGCCGCAGCCAGTCTGTGCCAAGTGGTGTCCACGCAGGCTATTTATAATGGGCTGGTATTGTTAAAGGTGGGGGCTTGTGTGCGTGGACTCGGTCGTTAGCAGGGGTTTCTGTTTTAATGTGCACGTTACATGCGATCATTGTTTCAGGGCTGATATCGCGGCTGCACGACGTCACGAGTAGGTTCACTGTGACTGAAGCCTGATGTTAACCTCCGTCTGGTTTGACCTACAAATCAAGTCTTTGCTCACTGGCACACGTGTCTGTCACATGTTCAGAGACAGAACCAGGTTTAGACTCGTCTCCCGTCCTGCTCTCCTTGTCTTATGAGACTCGTCATAAATCCCAGCTGACGGGCAGCTCTGTGTTTTTCACTGTCTCCTCATCTGTCAGCCTGAACAGAGGCTAATCTCTCCCAGCTAAATATGAAGACCCCCCCCTCATCTGTCAAACAGTAAAGCCCCCTGCCAGGCTCAGGTTGCTGCCTAACGTGACCCCACCCCCACGTGTCCCGCTGACCTCGGGAAGGTCAAGGTCGGCCTGCATGTGCCGGGTCAAACGTGGGTCTGATCCTGTCCCAGACTATGCTCGGCATGCGGCCAAGTTACATTTGACATTAAGAAGCATGTGGTTCATTAGCTGATCCCTGTGGAGCTCCTCTGACGGAGGATCACACTAACTTACTTATAATCCTGAAAATAATTATGCTGCTTTTTCAAACAACCTAAAGACAAATTATAGTTGTTGATTATTTCATGACTGAACTCAGTTTATGACCCTGTTATTGATTAGAGGAGGTTGTGATTTTCTTCAGTGTTCATTAAACCAGGACGTCCAGTTTGTCAGTTTTTAATAAAGACAGTTGGAAGACCGTGAAGTCACGGGTCAAAGAATAACTTAAGATTGAAGTTTTATTTTTTTTCTCTGTTTAGTTATGAACTAGTTTACAGTTTACCAAAGTGTTTCAGACGTCTCGTTGTCACAGACTCTTCATGTAACGTAAAGTGTGAAGTGGCCGGTTGGTTGTGGAGGAGCTGGTCCTGAGCAGATGCAGGAAATGGAGACACCTCTTTTGGGGATATGATTCATGTGGTCAGCAGCAGATTTTCACTCGGAGAGGACGACGCCTCAGATCGGCTGATGAATTATTCTGACATATTGTGACATATTGTTTACGAACCTGGAGTTTAACCTGTTCAACAGCTGCGTCTCGATGACGTGCTACAACCTGCTGCTCGAGTCTCCGTCAACCTGCCAGGCTGTTATTCAAGACTGTGTCGTGTTGTTAGTGATCACATGACATCAGAGACACTTTGAATCAGGATGTTTTTAGTGTGAAGTCTGTTTCATTCATCTTCCTTTGACTTTGGCTGTGACCTGTTTGTTGACAGCAGAGCAGGGATGAACCGAAGCTTCCAGCTGTCGACTCCACCGAGCCTCATTTTGCCAAATAATGTACAGTATGTCAGAGACCCAGGACTCATGGTGGAGGATCTGAAAACCACCGACTGGATCTCGGCTCAAAATTTCAACAAGGAGCAGAAAACTGACGGCTGCGACGGTTGAGGAGAAAACTGATGACAGGGGTTTTGTCTCGGCCGGTGTCAGAGTTTGGCGGCAGATCAAAGACGGGCCGACGGCAGCTGGCAGGGCTTCAAAGTGCAGCTCGAGCGAGAGGCAGCGAGGCGTTTCAGGTCCACGGGACGGTCGAGTCCTCGGAAAATTCCACCGTCTCTGTGCAGGCCGCGGCGGCCGGGACCCTGCCCCGCCCCCCCGTCAATGTTAATATTCAAATCAGTGCAGGGCTGGTGCTCAGGGAGCTGCTGTCAGGTGTTTGTGATATTAGTTACTATGAAGGATGATTAAAACAATGATAAAGCAGTCAGAGGGAGCAGACCTCCCCCAGGACAGAGAATCCTCTGATGACTGATTTGATCTGGATCTCCATCAAACTACGACGACTTATTAATTGATTATTTGTTTGTTATTTCTCTCTGATTTGTTTTGTTCTAAATTGAATGTCTTTGAGTTTTTGTCAGACACAAAGAGACATTCGAGGACGTCGCCTTTGACTCTGGGAAGTTTTCATATTTATAACCTTCACTGTTTCTTCATTAAACTGAAATGAATCAATGCACTAACCAATGCAAACTAATCATGGGTTCAGTCCCATGAAGTACACATTGGTCAATATTTTTCCTTCAGGTCAGATCAGACGTTCACGAGAAATGTTCAAAAATATATTTTTCTTCTTCAATGTTAAAGAATAGAAACAAAAATCCTGGATTCAAACACGAACTTGGCCGAATCCTGTCAGAGTCGCAGTAATTGACATGTTGTTCTGAATCATTGGTTTAAGGTGCAAATCATGAAGTTCACGTTATAATTCCTGCACACAGCAGATGATAAATGTGTCTGTGTGGACGGATGACTGTGGAGGTGTGAGCGGCGAGCTGAGCGTCTGATTGGACAGTGTCAGACAGGTGTTCTGGATGTGATCAGGTTCACCTTCATTCATCAGAAATCTAACAGAAATCTAACAGGTGGGGTTTGGCCCAGCTGACTCACTGGTTTTCTCTCCTCTCTTTGTTCCCAGATCGTACGTCTTAATACGACTGTTCCTGTTGTTGTGGAAAGTCTGGCGCAGGAATCGACTGTATGAAGCAGTGAGGATGTCGTCACGAGTGTTACGACGTCGCACTGGGAAACCAGGATTTTCACTCATTCCAAACTCTCGTCTGACTCCGTCCTGAAGCAGCCTCCAGCTCGTCCACCTCCTCTGGCCGAGGGGGGGGGGTCCGTCCGTGTGAAGCAGGAAGACTTGGCTTCGGCTCAAGACAAAACACACAGAGGATCACAGGTCTGGGCGAGAGCTGGGTCTGTTTGAACGCCGGGTTCCCAGAAGCCTGGATGAAAGCCGGCGGATCCGGTGATAGTTCGGGAGCGCTCACTGTGTTTGTGTTGCGGGTCCAAGCTTTTTACTGCGACCTTGTTGTTTCCAGATTGTGGTTGCGGCGCTGAGAGTCTCGATCAGCTGAGCAGCGCGACGTATAAAACACAAATAAATAGTGATAAAAAGTAAACTGTTTGGATACTTGATATCTCAGGGGTTTACACAGGAATAATGGAAGTCGGCCTAACATTTACCTCTGGATGTTTACGCCGCTGATACACACTGTTATTGTTTTCATAAACAGGGAGCGAGCAGAGCCGCACAATAGAAACACAGGCGCTCAGCGGCGGGCGAGCGAGCCGCCGCGCAGCGCTCAACAATGTGCCACTACTCTTCCTCTCCGGCAGGAAGTCACCTCAATGTGCCTTTCCTGCTCACAACTTTAAATTAATAATTCAATAAATAAATGCAATATTAAATGGTGTGACCGGAAAGTGGCTTTTTACTTTCCCACCGGCGTCGCCCTTCAGGGACGAGCTGGGAAAAAAAAAATGCAGAAAATAAATAAATGAGGTGAATTTTCTTCTTTGTTGGTGTTTGTCCTCGACGCTCGACTGATGCGTTTTGTATTTAATCCCGTCCTGCTGGTCTCATGGAGGAAATATGAAGCACAGATCCTGATTGTAATGAGCAACAGCTCTGACTCATTCTCTCTCTCTCTCTCTCTCTCTCTCTCTCTCTTGATGGAGATGAATCAGATACCGTAACTGCTTTATGTCACATGAGGGGAACACACACACAGAAGCATCACGTTCAAAGCTCCAGCTCCGGCTGCAGCTCCGACTCCACAAGTTGACATTAGTGTCAGTCTTCCTTAATGGTAAACCGAGGAATTTTCCATTGACTTGGGTTCACGTCCAGCCTGTTTTTTTTTTTTTGTCTGTGTGTGCAGTTGAAGAGAAGAGGTAGATTCTAAATTCATTCTCTGCTTCGTCACATCTGAAATTTAAGCACAAATGACAAAACGATCTTAATATTTATCATCTATTCTAAATATAGATATTGATCACAAAATGCTTCTTGGTTGAAATGTATGTTTTTGAAATCAATCAATGGAGTAAAGGGAGCACATTTTAGATTTAAGAGAGCAAACTGTCTCAGAAATGTCAACCTCATGGTGGCGCTATAGGAACAGGCAGGACCACCGAAGCCTTGGATCCATCCTCTGGGTGTCATGAATATTGGCTCCAATCACATGACAAACCAATCAGTAGTTGAGATATGTGACCTCAGACAGAGCTGAGGCTCAAAACAATGAGCTGAAAGAGGCTAAAAAGCTCAGTGGGTTTGTCACTGCAAACATCACCTTTTACACATAATCACATTATTGATCTGTTGACTGTTTGAAACTGTTCAGTTTCACCAGTTTCTCTGCTGTGACCAGATTCAAACCTGAGACACCAACAGTTCGGTGGACGTTATAAAGAGCAGAGAGACGGATTCAGAGCGAGCGGACGGGCGACAGGATGAGAGACAGATCGGCACAATATGTGTGAGGAGCCAGAGAGAGAGGAGCTGTTAATCCATCCTGTGTCAGTGAAGGATGCAGGAGGAGGCGGCTGCTCAGTGTCAGAGGACGGAGAGGCGTCCAACACGCTGCTGCACCAGTACACTCTGAGGTCGTGGTACTGCCAGAGTCCACTCTGCGTTTCACAGCAAAATACTGCACTCTATACTGCATGTGTTTGACAGCTGTTACTTCACAGGTACATGTTCACATTCAGCACCAGGTAATGTCAGAAAGTAACTGATCACTGGTTGAAATCTTGCATCTCAGGAAACTAACAGTCTGTGTTCTTTGCCATCAAGAAATGATTGAAACTAAATTTAGAGGAGTTACACTGCAAGACTTTTTCTTTCTTTCCTTAATTGACATGAAAGTATAAAATATAAATTCAGACTGCAAATGTAATCAAGCTCTAATCTTCTTCACAACTAGTACTTGTACTTTCAGGACAGTGACTTCATGTTGTTTGTAAAGTACAGTATACATTAGGTGCAGAATGGACTTGTAACTGGTGCAGCTAATTTGAGAAGATGCATCATTTTGCAAGTTGATCATGTTTGCATGTAAAACCTTGTAGTAACTAGTACATGTCATATAAATGGTAGTGGAGTACATCTGAAATGTAATAAAGTATAAAGTAGCATAATAATAAATACTCGAGTACCTAAAAATTGTACCTGAGCAGAGAGGTTGAGTAAGTGTAATATTTACTATACGTTAATTTCCCATCTTACTGTTTCCACTTTCCACATTGAGCTCATGTTTGAGAAGTGAGACACACTTTTAACTTAATGTTTAATGTGACCTTCATCTGAACTTTTCCATGTTCAACAAGTCTTGACTGGATGTGATCATGAGGAGCCACACAGCAGGATTCTGGTCGTCCACTGACTTTTTATTGAAAAAAGATATAATATCATGTACAATAATAATAATAATATTAATACAAAAATCTGTACATTCCGTGGTTTTGCAGTACATTTGGAAGACTGATACAAAATAACTGCAGCAGGGAGGGAGGTATGTACAGGTGTAGGATCTGTGGAGCCGAGCGGCCGTCCGTCACTGTTCTACCTTTTTAAGAAAAAAAAAAAGAAAAACAAAAAGATGCAGGATATGAACTTGTGTCACCTTCAGACGCTGGGCTTTACAGTACATGTGGCTTTGAACTACGCTGGGTCAAATCTTACATGCTTCACAACAGAGAATGAAAACTCAAGTAGTGTCGATGATCTGTCGTCTGCACGGAGCCAGAAGGGAAAAGTGTCGTCAATGTTTTACTCTGACATTTTTTTTGCAAGAGAACTTTTTCAGTCTCAGACTGAACTCTGCATCAGATTCAGACGTTAGGAAGGAGGTTTAGTTCTCTCCCATGTTTTATAACCTTTAAAGCAGGTTTGGCTTTAAAAAATCTTTTTGGTTCAAGCTGAGACCTGAAAATCCTCCAAACACGATTGTTGCACTAATTGAATCATTTCAGTTCAGCAACACCACAGAACTGAAATCCTTCCCTCTGTCCTCTGCAGTACAGCCATTTTCACTTTCCCCCTTTCTGACGTTCCAGATTAAGGCTTGATGAAGCGGCTCGAGATAAGGATGATCGACATTAAAAAAAAAAAGAAGAAGAAGAAGATAAACTGTACACACATTCTTGAAAAACAAACCTTATTAAAACTCCCTAAACGTTCTACTTCTCTGTACCAAATCTAAGCAGGTGTTGTTTTTAAGAAACACATAACTATGATAATAATACTCTTTGGCATTTTTTATCAACCGTAAAAAAAAAGAAAAAGAAGAAGCAACATCATAGCAGCACATTTAAGAACATTCAGATTCTCATATCATCCCGGTCTCTGTTTAAATTAAAGATTCTTCTGTCAGTTTGATGCCGTTAATACTCCCCTGCTCTGCCTCTCCACTCCAGCAGGCATGTTTCCATCGGTCCGACCAGCCATGAACAGTCTCTCAGATCTTTCAGGATAAAGCCGAAGTTTGTTGCATAAAGAAAGTTTGTATTGATTGAGGCTTGTGTGACGTCTGCCGTGAGACCAGCTCGAGAACAAATACTCTACTTGTACCTTTGTTCCAGACATCTACCTTTCGTTTCCTCTTTGCTTCCACCAGAAAGTTGAACTTCCACTATTTTCTAGCAGCACTTTTTCTAAGTATAAAAACCGCCTTGTTCATGCCGGCCAGACAAACTGAGACATGCCTGCAGCTTTCAAGTCAACACCCTGCTTCCTGTCCATCGTCTCGCAGTCACCAGACACACATTCATGGGGACTTCGTGGAGAATTCTTCCTGCAATATGCACATGGTTCATAGTGCTGTGTTTTGTCATACTGTATGTAGTCAAAGTTCAAACAGACTCCTACATACAAAGTCCTAAACCTCGCCGCTTGCACAGCAGTACCGTTCGGCTCGTCCTCTACCCAAGGCCCCGCTCGGCTCGTGGTGCCTTTTGGAGCAGAGAGGTGATTGTAGAAAATCTCTCACGTGAGGTCTGAGGTCTGAACAGTCATATCTCCGATTCTCGTCTCAGAGGCCGGGGCTCGAGCGGCACCGTGGCCTGGCTGTGTTCCGTCTCTGAGATGTTGTCGGTCTGGGTGCCGTCGGGCCCAACGCTGCCCCCGTTGCCCTCGTCCGTGTCCTCTTTGTTCTCCAGCGCCATCTCGTTCTCGTAGCAGAAGGAGTTGGAGTTTGAGAGGATGTATTTTTTCTCTGCAAGGTCCCTGGCGCTGCACAGCGGAGTGCTCGGCACCTCGTATGTCTTATGGAAGCGGGAATAGTCCACCTTGTAGTAGTTCTTCTCCTCGAAGAGCACAGGCTCGAAGCGGTGGCCCCACAGGATCTCGCTGGCCACGTAGGAGCTGCGGCACTGCGTGGTCATGGCGGTCGCCTCGACCATGCCCTCCAGGATGACCACGATCTCAAACTCGGAGTTCTCCAGGTCCTGCTTGCTCATGTCGTAGAAGGGGCTGTCCTCGTCGATCTCGTGGACGATGGTGATGGGGGAGACCAGGAAGATGCGGTCGACTCCGCTGTCGAAGCCCACATCTATGTCCATCTGATCGAGGGGGATGTACTCCCCCTCTGCCGTCGTCCGGGATTTCAGAAGTTGCGCCCGCACGTGCGCCTCGACCAGGTGGCTCTTCCTTAAGTTGCCCACTCGCCACATCAGGCAGAGCTTGTTGTCCCTCATGGCCACTGTGGCGTTGTGGCTAAAAACCAAAGTTTCGTTCCTCTTCTTGGGCTTTGCCATCTTTGCCATGACAGCACCAATGATGAAGGCGTCGATAATGCAGCCCACGATGCTTTGGAAAACCACCATGAAGACGGCCACGGGGCACTCGTCCGTCACGTATCTGTAGCCGTAGCCAATAGTCGTTTGAGTCTCAATGGAGAAGAGGAAGGCAGCGGTGAAGCTGCTCACATTGGAGACGCACTTCTGGGCGTCGTTCTCTAAGTCCCCGTGGAAGATGGCCACCAGCCAGAAGACGCAGCCGAAGAAGAGCCAGGACAGGAGGAAGGCCAGGCAGAAGATGATGAACATCCACCTCCAGCGGATGTCCACGCACGTGGTGAAGATGTCGGCCAAGTACCGCTGACCTTTCTCGCTCACGTTGATGAACTGCACGTTGCAGTGACCGTCTTTCTTTACGAACCGGCTCTGAGGCTGGTGGCGCGTGTGCACCTTGCTCTTGCCGTTCCCGTAGCCGTTGGGTACTGCCATAGTGGCAAGCTTCATGCCGTCCTCCTCTGATGACACAATGCTGTAGCGGCTGGCTCGCACGCTTCCCATCACCTCAGTCTGGGAGGGCTGTGCTGCTTCTGCTTTGGAAAACAGTCTGAGTTTCTGGAAAAAGCGTTGGAGAAACAGTTTTGAAACACTTCTCGGGGACCAACTCGGAGAGGAAATGGTGGCAAGATGAGGCGGGCTGAAGGGACTCTTCAGCCTCACTGGACCCTAGATGGAGTGAAAGCAGAGGAGGATGAAGTGGTCACTCCTCTTTCTTCAGCTGACTGCACCTCATCCAGCTCATCTGCAACACAGAGACAGAGGACGTCAGTTAGTCGAAGCAGTTCCAGATAAAATCAGGCTCAGAGCATTTAACAACAACTTTATCACAAAGAACATGTGAGGGTTCAACATGTCAGAACTGATAACTTCACGTTAGGTCGGACATGTGCAGCCTGAGAACAACATCAGGAACCTCGTAGCGAGCGTCAGCAGAGCTCTGCTGTCTGTGCCAACAATGTTTCATCCAGTTATGACAAACAACAACAGTGATGTTTAACCCTGATCCAGCAGTTCAACCCTCACTGACAGAGGCCACCCTGTGATTGCACCCCTGTCCCGTTATCGCTCACTTACAAAGTCGACGGGTTTTTCTTGGCTGCCCCGAACTGACCTGATCATTTCTTGCTGGATTGGGGGTCACAGTGTTTCTGCAGGATCCCATGAACTGATGGTTTTACATAACTGATAGACTGAGTTAAAGCTGACACAGCTCAGACGTGCAGATCGGATTTCTAATCATCTTCTGAGTAACAAACTGCAAGAAGCTGAAAATGCTCCACAGGTTGTTTCATGAAAGCTGGACAATGTTTTGCTTCATTTTGCAGCAGCTCTGTTCTTCTCATCAGCTCAGCCTCTGGAAACTTTTCAAATTATCATCAAGCATTTCAGTTTTGATGAAGCAGCTTCATCAGCGATGTGCAAGAAGAGAACTTTGCAGGGACAGTTGATAAAGCAGCTCACAGGTTGAATGTGTGGCTCTGTTTTTCTGAAGCACCTTTAGCTCTTCTGTGCAGAGGAGGTGCTCAGCTTGTTGACTCTCACACAGTCCTGTGGGACTTCTCCTCTCTGCTGCAATAATGGCTGTCCTGAGAGGATTCTCCTGGCACAGCGACAACACCGCTCATTAGTTTGGCTGTCCTGGCAACGAAGTCTAAATCGACCTGCTGCGCTCGCTGCGCTCTCACTTTTTACTTTTTTTTAATGTCTGTTAGGACAGATTTTTCTCTGAGTTGCGACAGTTAAGATGAGGAGTCAGAACGAGAAAGTTCTTCAAATATCACAATGTGACCACAACTGCAAGTCACTGAGTCATACTTCAGTTTCGAACCTGCACAATCTGGCTGATGCAATTTGTCTGCAAGGTTTTTACAGACAATCCACATGAAGCTGCACATTTGAATGAAGTTCTGAAACAGCTATGAGAGCAAATAGAAGAAGCATCTAATGCACATGTTCCATTGATCCTAATTACAGACACTGTGTATAAACTATGTGTAATCTAATGTGTAATCTTATCTCAGACGACGGCTCATATGAAAACATTTCAATCAGGAGAGAAGTAGCTTTTATATCATTTCCTCAGTTTAAAAACTTTCAAAATCAGCAGCTTTCTGAGAGATTTAGTAGAAAAACTGAGACAAAGTTCATAAATAAACAACCCAACAATTATAAATTTAAGTGTTATTATCATATTATCAACATTGTATTTCCACAGTCTGGTGTTTGAGCAGCGTTATCGGACAGAGTGTGGCTGCTGGACACAGACTCACTGAGCTGCTCTCACAAAGCAACACATGCCAGCGACAAATGTTAACAGGTGCTGGGGGGGTGAAAGGACCTGACTGCTGCTGCCACCACCACACACACCCCTCACACTGACACACACACACACAGGCAGGATTCATTCAGCCGGGACTCATGTGCAAATCACAAGCTGAGAAATGAAAAGGATCAGAGACACTTTGCTCATGTGACAGATGTGCCAACACGGCTCGTGCGTAAAAGTCAGGAAGCTGCGCTTAACGGAGACCAAGTCAAAGCATCACATCCTGGTCTGAGGGTGAACTTCTGTTCTGCATGAAGCTCCTATTAAAGACTTCATCATCATCATCATGTAAAAGCACAGACTAGTTTAATGAAACACTCTCACTCTTGCTCATCTACCTGTTGCTCATTTGCGCACCGCCTGGATTCAGCCTGCAGGAATATAATCCAGATGTGTATCCTCGGGGTCGTTTCCCAGCTCTGGTGGTGTGTTTGGGGCCGATCAGGTGTGAAAGCTTCCTCTCACATCTCTGCTCTGCTCACCGGCCCTGGATCATGTGCCTCCACAGCTGCTTCCACAAACCCGTTTTAAGCAGGACGCACCGGCGCGCCCCGCCCCCGCCGCGCGCCGCCCAATGGAGGGAGAGCGAGAGAGAGAGAGAGAGAGAGAGAGAGAGAGAGAGAGAGAGTCTGATCACACACAACATGAACAACACAGAAGTGATGGACAACAACTTGACTCTAATTGACTGGTGCCACCTTAAATCTCAATCAGGAGTTCAGCAGAAATGAGAAGGTCAAAAAGTTCCAAAACTGAAACATCCGGAAAAAAATGTTTATTTTTTTATCCTCTGATGCTTAAGTCTGGTTACTACAGTTTAATAGATTCACAACAAACACACATGTCAATAGTGCATGAATGTAGGTGGTCCAGCTCTGGGAAAAAAAAAAAAAAAAAAAAAGTTCAAATGACCAGAAAGTTTTAACATGAGTGAGATGAAAATTTCAAACTTTCCAGATTCATGTGTCAAAACAATCCTTCATCTTTTCTCTGCAGAGGCATTAAAACCTGTTACCACCTGCTGCTGCTGCTGTGTGTGTGTGTGTGTGTGTGTGCATGTGTGTGTGTGTGTGTGTGTGTGCGGCCCGGCTGCCCATCACACTCATTTCTGTGATATCCGTTGTTTTTATAGAACTTATTTTTTAATGTGGGTATGGAAAATGTGTTCTGTCGGAAAGAATGACTCACTCAATAAAGGCCTACATGCCTGTATTATGATATGACTGTCTTTCTCCACTGAGCTATCAAGTTGCTTCGGATGTTTAGACTATGCATCTGTTGCCCTATAATTTTAGGTCAGGCTGAAGCCGTGTTGTCTTAAAGCCATTGACTAAATCATTCTTCCTGCTTACTAATTCATGATAAACATTAACCCGCAACTGCATGTTTTTCAAAAAAGGCTTCGAGCTGCTCGTTTTTTTTCCCCCTTGCGAGTCTTATTTTTAGTTCTGGTTATTTATAGCAGCACATATATTTAGCCCAAACCACCTGTGTGTCAGTGAACTGTGCACATTGTGTGTGTTTGCTTTCCATGCCCAATTTCCAGCAATAAAGAGAGCGACGCATGCAGCAGCCGTGTGGACCACAAGGTGGAGAGCTGGAGACTGGAATTAACCAGTGATTGACTCCTGCACACAGCCGGAGACGGAGGAGGAGGGAGGACTCCGAGTCTGAACTCTTCATGCAGCTTATGTCACTGCAGCCACCTGAGGGCCCAGATGACAACATGTCATCACTTTAAGATGCAATAAGACATGCATGTTTGAGTGACTCTGATGCACTGATGAATGAATGAATGACAGGGTTCTGAGATTTTTCAAAACTCACTTCCAGCCTCAGCATGAATCCGTCCTTCAAGCTGAACGAGCTACTGTTTGTCAAAACTTTTTCACATGACTGGTACTGACAGTTGGGAGCATGAAGGCAGCAGTTTGACGTTCTCCTGTTCCTTGTTATTGTGTCTGGTCCAGAAACAGTCCGACACATAACTCTCATGAAACGATGAACTGTCATTTTTGTACCTCCACATTAAACAAACAGGGTATGATAAATAATTAATGAGCTTTACAGGTGCTGGTAGGAAGATTGTGCTGCCATTGGTTGGAGCCAGGCTAGCTGTTTCCCTCTGGTTCCAGTCTTTGTGCTAAGCTAAGCTAACGACCTGCAGGCCTCATATTTAGCATATTCTGCCGACACAATGAAACAGTGTTTCTTAGTGTTTCTTTGGTGTCTGGCCTTTTCAGTAGCACATCGATTTCAGGCTTGTCCAGTTCTCTTGGACTTTCTGGACTCTGAGACTGAGTCAGTGGGTCGGCTGGTGAATTCAGTCAATTAGCTGACGAGGGCGTTTCTTATTTGTTTGATCGTGGATCGATCCTCTTTGACAACTTTCTTTGAAACTTGAACTTTCTTTCTTGTCTGACCCATTTTTTCCAACAACGATCCCCTTTATAGGATCTTTGTCAGAGTCATTTCAGTGGAGTTTTGCTCTTTGAAATAGGTCAGGTCTGACTGAGCCTCATGACTTTCAATCGAACTTTTGTCCATTGTCCTTTCTCTGTACTAACGCTGCAGTCGGATTCAACAGCGTCACCAAACAGCTGAAGAGGAAGCTGTGCTCCACTTTCAGTTATCGGCCTCTTTGCTAACTTTTCCCTTCCTACAGCTGCAATATCTGAGCTGCGTGAAGTTTCTGTTGGTGCACAGCAAAGACTTCCTGCTGCTCCTTCACAGTAAAAGTTGACCAGCAAGATGGAGGCTTTTATTGTGAAGCAGCTACTGTACAGGAAGAGCAGTGTGTTTGATACAGACGTCGTGGTTTAAGGTATTGTAATGAATATTTTCTGTTTACTGTTAGCTTTTCTCTAATTTCTTGAAATTCTTTGTATTATTTTTATGTATTCCATTTAAATAGTTATTGATCTATTTTCTTAGTTAGATTTGTCTCTTGGTCTCTTCCGCTGCAACATGTGACCTTCCACTCTTGGGAACAATAATATAATATAACAATAATGACTGTTCTACAAAACACATTATGGACATATTATGCTCAGCGGATCAGTTTTGAATCCTGCGGGATGTGACACTGGAATCAGGACATCACAGTAAATCACTCACGATCGTCATCATCTCACACCTGAATAACTGATCTGTTTTGGAGAGATGATAAACAGGATACATGTTTGTAATGGGATTACTCAGCAATGCGAATCAAAGCAGCAAAGCAGCATCTGCTTACTTTTGTCTTTCTGCTAACTTGACATCCTTTGTTCCTGGACAAGAACCATGATCCATCTCAGACAGATATATGATCATTAGAGGAAGTGAAGACGCAAACCAGACATTCAGACATCACTTTATTGGAATCACTGCACTGGTTTTGCCTTATAAGCAATATTGTTCTAATGTTTTATAATAACATCTGCAAACAGATCAGCAAAAGAAGAAAAACATTTGTTCGGTTTGTGACAACAGATCCTCTTATTCATGTGTTCATAAAATGTGAAATATTCATCAGTTACAAAAATCATCACATTTATTCGGTTTGCTTATTTTTCTGTGAGCAGTTTGACGTCATGATAATTACTGAACAAACTGGATTCCACCACCACAAACATAAAGAAAACGTCATGTACGTGTTTTTCATAGAAACTCTGATGGTTTTACACAACAGGAAACACTTCCGTAGTCGCCCCGATGACTTGTGTTTATTTACTATCAGCTGTGATTCCACTTTAAACTTCAGCGACATCGAGTCAAAGTCATGTAACACGAAGGATAACATGTAGAAACCTTCTCTTTAACCACACACGTAACATTCACACTCTCAAGTTTGGTCTAATTGCATTTTGTTTTCATATTATTCTTTTACACACAATATAAAAAACATTCTCAACACGAGGTCCATTTGTTTCCTGTTCTGGATCATCAGAATATTACAATGACCCCATAAAGACTTAATGTATCCTCTATACAATCATCTATATTATCCATATTTATCTATATATCTATATCTGTCTTATCTATTTGATCTATATTTCAAATAACAACCCTCTGTACATTTATAGCTTTTGTATTCTTTCTATCTTTAAATGTTTAAAGTGACACTGAACCAAATATTACTGGCACACAGTTAATGTACCACAAATATCTGCTGACAAACATTTAATGTCCATGAATTTTTGTCAAATGTTATTATGCTGAGACACAATAAACCTGGTAAACATGAGACGTGTGACAGATCACTTTGGTACTCAAAAGACAGATTTTGGCTCGAGTGTCACTTTAAACCAATCACATGATAAAAAACACAGATGTCACAACTTTCAACATCCTGACAGTGAATGAGATCCAGTAGCTTCCATAATATCCCTCTGTGTTGATAGTTTCTTTGAAGGAATGGACAATCAGCCCGATGTCACCACCTCAGACTTCGCAGCTCTGCTTTCAGATTTCTCGACTCGATGGGTCATTTGGTGGCGTCAACATGTCTTGATGTCGACTGTCTGGTTGAGATGCGGAAACAGTGGGTTCAGGATGACTGTCGTTCACGAGTTCCACAGTGACCGTCGGAGGTTTCAGATGTTTTTCCTGATGGTTCTGCCGCAGTGACCTCGGCGAGGGGCGAGGGGAGGCTCGGGGTGACTGTCGGGGGGAATGTCGTGGAGAAGGTCGCAGCAGCTTCTTGTGCTCGTAGTCCTCAGCGCTGATCTCGGGCACCAGCACCTTGGCAGTATGATTGAACAAGGTGTAGTCCACCCTGTAGTGCCTCCTGCTGACCCGGATCATCTCCTGAAACAGGTGACCCCAGATGATTTCGGCTGGGGTGTACGAGGTGCGGGTCTGATGCAGGATACCTGTGGAGTCGTCGGTGTAGGTAAAAGACACCACCAGCTCAAAGTCTGCTTTCCGCAGATCGACCAGGCTCATCTTGTACAGAGGGCTGCTGGGGTCGATCCTGTGGCTGATGGTGGTAGGGGTGACCAGAACGATGTCCCTCTGCTGGACGACCAGATCTTCGTAGGTCACGTCCATTTTGCCTGTCGCATGCACCGTGGAGTGGACAATTTGGGCTCGAGCCGTCCCCTCCACCAGGTGGTTCCTGCGAAAGTCCCCGACTCTCCAGGAAAGACACAAGAAACCATCACGAAGATTGATGACGGCGCAGTTGCTGAAGCCCACCGTCTGTGCCCTTTTTCTGGCCGAGGCCATTTTTGCGACAGCAATTCCGATGACAAACGTGTCAATGAAGCAGCTGATGACGTCTTGTATAGTGACGATGATGATGGCAACCATGCAGTTTTCAGACATCCCTCTGAAACCATAGCCGATGGTGGTTTGAGTTTCAAGCGAGAAGAGGAAAGCAGCCGTGAAGCTGCGCACCTCGTACACACAGGGCTCATTACTGTTGTCTTTGATGTCACCGTGGGCAAGAGCGATCACCCAGTAGAGGATGCCGAAGAAAAGCCAGGACAGGATGTAGGAGAGGGCGAAGATCAGGAACATCACCCTCCATCTGATCTCCACCAGCGTGGTGAAGATGTCGGTCACAAACAGCAGCCACTCCTCGGGAACATGGCGGAACACCACGTTACAGCTGCCCTCTTTCCGAACGTAGCGGTGTTTCTTTGGCTGAGGCCCATTCTCCGTCTTCACACTGATGTCTTCAGAGGGACTCACTGATGTATATTGTTTATGCATCTTCCAGAGTCTGTAGAGAAGAGAGCAAAGAACGTTTAGCAATTTTATTCATCATCATTGATAAATATCAGCCATTATCGAAACATTGACCCTGAGCCTTCACGTTCAATCCACTGTGGAGCATTTTATGAGTTGAGGGGCACAATATGTTTCTTGATGCTACCACCGGGGGCTAGTCGAGACATTAATGATAATATTCATGACAATAAGACGACATATGAAGACCAGCAAGTTAGAGGCAGGAACTTTTATCTCAGACGTTTAGGTTTGCAAGTCCAGACATTGTCCCAGATTTTTTGTCAATTTGGATGAAGAGCTTTGTAGTTTGTTGTTTTGTAGTTCAGCAGACTCAGAGGTCATTAGATTAATGCAGGTCACGTCAACAGACTGGCAACGAGACCCAACAGCTACTGAAGCCATCTGATCTCTGACACATGAGGATGCAACACAAATGCACAAATCTGACACGAAATCTCGACATTGTCTTCACACAAAATGAAGTCCAGGGTTCCAGACGATGTGTACATCACAGAATATGTAAAGACACAAATAAATCTGTCAAACTGTCTGCATGTCTGTCCACAGTTGGAAAAGGAAATCTGTGCCGAACACAAACAGCAGAATTCTTAGTCTTAATCTTGATATGTGAAAGTCTACACAACAGTAACCTGTTAACTCTGGAGTGTTTTGATGCTGTAACTTCCACACAGATCATTCAAAATACTCCCAAAAGACTCTCCCTGTTGCTCTGATACAAAAAACAGCCGTTCACCTCAACCAGTCTTGCCCATTTTCCAACTTTTTTCCAGCCGCTATTGTCGGAGGAAACAATTAACAGCAGAGTCTTCCGTGTCTCAGAAACATTGACCGATGACTGGAAATCTCCGACCTCTCGCTCTCCCTCCTGTAGCATCTAATATAAATACATAATGAGCAGCACTCTGTTGACAACAAGCGAGACGGGACAAAAAAACACTGACAAGGAAAAAAAGCGTCTATGTTGTTTTGCCGTTTTTGTATGTTTTTTCCATTATGGTTTATACTTATAATTTCATTCACATGTTTCATGTTTTCTTTCATATTTTGTCTCCCTTTTATTTTTCTGTCTGTGCTTTGATTGCTCTGAAGGTCTATTTTTAAGATAGCAATCTGGGAATGTTTACCATCTATGATTTTCTTTTTCCTGCCTCTTTGTACTGTGTCAATACATTTAATCATAATGGAGCCGTTGCCTGGAGATACAAAACCCATCGCAACAGTTGCTTGGGCTGCGACTTTTTTCTGCTGCTGATGTTCCTCCTCGTGCCTCTGACTGTTTTCCTTCTTGCACAATAAACTGTGGACACCACCAGGTGCAGCCACATACCTGTGTGTACACAGGTTCCCCGCAGGTTTAGAAACACCTTCACTTTACGTTTAATAAGGATGTCATCAAGTTCCTTTTGGACAAACGCGTTTGAACCAACGAAAGCGTTCGTTGGTTCAAACAGCTCAGATCTGTTTCGTGACGAGTCTGTTGAGCCATAGGACGTCTTTAGCCTCAGTAACATTAAACTCTCTGTAAACATACAATAATGTTTCCATGCACAGTTTGCTGTTGTCCAAAGCAACGGCCCGAGACCGTTTTGTTCTGGGTGGTGGTCAAAGAACTGTCATGGGGCCAATAAAGGAAGCGCCACAGGACCGACCCGGTCTAAGTTAGCGGGGGAAAAATGAATGTGGAAACTGGAATAGTGTCATGGTGCGATCACGGGCAGAGGAAGGATCAATCACAGCCAAACCACTGAGAGCATCCTCTACGCCCAAAACAAATGGGGTTTGAATCACCGCTATCTGACTGAGTGAACTGGGCTCCAGTCACAGACTCCACTTTCTCCTGGCTACAGCGAGCGTCCCCCATGCCAGACTGCAGAGCTCACTCCATGAGGTCATAGAAATAACGTCCTATTAGCTTCCCATAATCCCCTCCTAAATACCCTGATATGGACGAGAGGAGAAAAACGCAGCGTCCTACTGGAAAACCGAGAGCCGCTGAGTGACTGCAGCACTCAGAGGTTATCAGTCCAAAACCTCACCGACTGTGCAAACGTCATTTTGAGGAGAATGAAAAGTGCAAAGACTCGCAGTTATCTGTCCGTCCTCAGCTGGACTCTACAGGTGAGTCAGAAAGGTGCTGTTGTGATTCAATTTACTGCTGTTTTATCCTGCAGAGTGACATATCCAAACCTCGACTGGATGGACTGAAACAAAATGCACAAAAATGTATGGTCCTCTGAGGATGAATCCTAATGGTTTTGGTGCTACAACAAGGTCGACAGATGTGGGGTTTTTTAGTGAACTGGTGCAAACTTTCTTACTCCCATTTGGATGAACTGCAGTAACTTTGGTCATCCTATAGTTTCATTTATCACCAGAACCATGTGCAAATTTGAATTTGTCAGATCCTTTGGTTATGACCTGCAAACTGATGACTTTCCAATCAGCAGCAAATGTTCATCTGCAAACAAGCTAAACTAAGATGGTGCATGTGATGAACATTACTTGCTGTCCATCAAACTGTCACTGTGAGCATTGTGACAATAACATTAACATTTTATGACATTTCATAAATCAAACTATCAAACTGAGCAAATAACCAGCAGATTGCATCATTGATAACTGAATGTTTATTGGGCTGACACCTAAAACATATAGACAGAATTATAGAATAACTTGATTAATTGCATCATTGAATGGTGAATTGGTTTTACTTCCACTGTAATAAAATAAACTGCAGAATAAAATATACGTCTGTGCTGATCCAGGGCTGGTGCTACTGTTCACTCAGTGGTTCTGCCGTGAGAAGACCTGTAGTTCTATCTTAGCTGAGACTGAGATAATGAAGACGAATGTTCAGGCAGCCCGTACAGTTTCTGTCGCTCTAACAAAGAAAGTGAAATAAGTGAATGAATGAAGTCTGAGCCGTTCGAGCATCTTAACACAAGCATAAAAGTTCAATTAGGACGCCGCCATCTTGTTTCATGTGGTCGACTAATAAACTCAAAAGACGCAATTAATCCGCTATTAATTCAACATTTCTGAAGGTGATGTAACTGTTGTCGGAGTGATTTTGACCATAATAGCATCTGGAGGATCAGGCCACGAAAAGACTTTTTAATCAACACTGAATGTTTTTAAATGGTTCAAGATGCCGAGGAGGAGTTTCCACCGCTCGCAGGCTGCTTAATCGACTGTATACTACTGTAATATATCTTTGGTTTTTCGAGGAAATCATGGACAACGATCACGCTGAGCATTAAAAACAACTAATTTGCATCGTTTTACAGCCTCATGCGGTCTCACCCTCGGAGCCCCGATCGGCCCCCATGCTGCATTGACCCACTAGGTTGAGCTGTTTTCTCCACATTCGCTTCAGAGCTCATGACCTGAAACGAGCAGCTCTGTGTACAAAACACGCCGTCGCACACAACAACCACTTACAACCAAAACACATCCTGACCTTTGGCATAAAGTTTCCACTGCACTTTCTGTGAACAAAGCCGCGATACTTTATGTCTCTGAGGTTCCAGCGATCGCTTTTCACAACAACAAGAGGCTCCCTTTGTTTTCTGAGGTTGGACTAAAGGTCTGTCGTCCGCTGCCGACAATAGGAATCGAGGGATGAACTCTGGAAACAACTTAGGCAATTGGCTTGTTTCCTCTCCGGCTCGGGGCACTTACAACTCCATTACATGCTCACTTACTGCAAATGACATTGTGCCACCCATCTGCGGTTCACTGGAACAGAACGGCACACACGGGTGGCTGCGCTCGCCTCGGCCCCGGGGCCTTCTGCCACCTCCGCTGACCTCCAAAACCTCAGCGCCGCAATGTTTCCATCTTAACAGGTCACACAGCCTCTCGGTGGCCTGTCAAACGAACCGTTGGGGCAGATCACTTGTTGCAGGACTTTTTCCTAGAAACAAGTGTCAGATGTGTTGACGCTGATCTGCGCTGGAAGTTCTCCTGACGTCCAGCAGTTTGACGTTTTGAGGTCAGAGTGCTGAGACTCGGTGAGATGTGTTCAGGAGCTGCGGGTTTGATTTTAGCAGCGTGTTCCTGAAGGTTAATGGTTTATCCGAGCTTCAAAGTGCCAAGTGGAGCAGAGCACATGTTTGGTTTGACTTCATTAGAAATGGCTCAGTGTTGCTTTTAAAGAGGAAGTGCTTGAAACCAGACGCAGGACTTAAGTTCCTGGACTTCTGCGATGGATTCAGCGTCTCTCTCTGTCAGCGCAGGGATCATGTCTGATCTCAGATCTGTGCCTCTGAGTCTAAATGAGAGTCTGTTGGTCTATGACTATTTCTTGTCTGTTTTAGATGGATGGTTTGACCTTCAGAGTCACCAGTCCTGCATGGTTCACTGTTAAAAAGATAAATAGTCTCATATTTATGAAACAGTCTGGCTCTTGTTGTGTCAGCAGTGACGTCGCCTCAGACGTTCACACTCCTCCTCTTTTCTGTCCAACTCTACCAAACACATCACCTTATATCAAACTTGCCATATTAACATGTTTCTCTCTCATGACTCTGTTATTGTGACACATGATCCCAAACATTTCTTATCACCTTGACCACATCTCGCTGTCTTTTTGGACCATTCAGGTGTTGTGTTTCTGCTTAACACTGAAGCTCAGATTACCGATTGTTCTTCTGTCCTCAACCTTTACTTACTTGTCTCCTCAGATTTGTTTTCAGCCTCAACAACCAGTAACTTGTAAACTGGAGTATCCAGTATACATTTCACAGTCTGCACATCAGGAGGTTTACTCCTCATTAGCCAGGTGAATACTTTTCAGTTTTTTAAAGAACATGCAGTTAATATTGTCCAACTTTTCCTCTGAGTGAAAAGTAAAAGGAGCTTTGTTCAGATTTCACATCCCTGTTTGGGTCATCTCCAGATCTGACATCGGACTCCACAGTCATTGTGATTTCTGATCTGCATAAGTGGAACAGAAACAACAGATTTCACAGATCATTTCCTACCTTTCTGTAAAAGTATGTGCTGAAGCAGGACCGTTGGTACCTGAGTGGACCAGCTCTCCGCGGGGCCGCGCGCTCGCTCCGACAGTCACCTGCTGGAATGAACCTGCCCACATCGTCACTGCAAGAACCAGAGATTAACACCTCCCCTCAGCATCACATGGCGTCACACAGACAGGTGAGTGTTTGTGTGCAGGTACAGGTGAGTGTGGAGGAGTGTGTGTTGTGGGTGAGTGTGCACACATGCAGGTGTGTATTGAGCTTTCGTGCATGATTGAACTCAGAACTTTGTGATGTGACACTACTGAAGTAAACTATACAGGTTATTCTACCAGCTCCAGTCCAGTATTTATGCAGATAGTTGTGAGTGAGGTCTTTAGATTATTCCAGGAGAATAACAGAGTAACAAGGACACTTTTTCTGCCAAGAAAAATTGGTGTTGAATTTTCTAAATGTACTGTTTCAATCCTGTGAGCTCCTAATTATAACCAAAACTGTCTGTGAAGCCAACTTTGTTTTAAAAAAAATAAATAAATAAAAAAAAAATTAAACTGACCCTTAAATGCTGTTTGAATTTCAATTGTGCAATTTTATAAACCTCCCAGGACAATGTGGTGAACATCTGCACAGCTTCCAACATCTTCTATTAAGAACAACATGTCGCTACTGGAGCTAAAACATTTAATCAATAATCGGTTAACGAGTTGACTAATCGATTAGTTTTGGACTGTTGCTGGGACAGACAATGTAACATCAGCGTCATCAGGAGCATAATGTCTGTGTAACCCTGACAAATACTGTATGTTAATATGTTGATGAAAGTCATAAGGTGTGTTACAGTTTTAAAATATTTAAAAGAGTAAATAAGTTATACATGTAAATATGAGTTAAAATTGTATTGCATCTGTGTTTTAAAAATGTTTAAATACTGTTGAAAGTACCTGGTTATGAGTTAAAAACAAGGGAAATCTGAAATGCTTTTGTTGTATTTTATTGTTGTTTTATTGTGAAGAGAGAGAGGAAGTACTGTGTCTGCATATAGCCGCTCCCAGTCATTATTGTATTAGCTTAATGTGAGTGATAACAGGAAGTTATGCTTGAACTTGACCACGAGAGACGGAATTGGAGGATAACACGTGAACTATGCCGCTGTTAAAGAGGTTAAGTAGTAAAAGAGTTTATTTTAGATCGCTAACTCAGTTGATCAAAGTTGTCCTGCACTAGAGGGTATTTTTAGACTCTTATTTGGACTAGCATGCCAAGGTTAGCATTCGCTAGCTAAGTGGACGCTTTGCCTGAGGTGTAGTGAAGCTAATCCAGCTAACTACTGAGACTGCTCTTCATCGTCCGGCCAGGAGGTGACGTCACTAGAGGAGTGCTACTGGACTGCTTGTGGATTATATCTCGTCCTGGACATCCTGGACATCGCTGACATCGCAGCCAAGGCCTGGAACAGCAGAGGGGTGAGCGAGCGCACCGCCATCTTGGCACGTGTTTCCCCTTCTTCATATGAACAACTACTTTTTTTTGTTTGCTCTTTGAGTGAAGCGGCCATTTTGTTTTGGGCCTCGCTGTCACAAGCACTGCTCAGGCCTGCAACGGTTAAGGTTTTATAGTTAAATAAGCCGGCGGGTGTGCGTGTGTGTGTGAATGGTGAGTGGGCCCCTCACATGGTTTATTATTTATTACTTAAATTCTAAAGTCTTTGTATTTTCCATGAGATATGTGTTCATAGGTAATTTACATGTTCAGTAAATTATTTGTTTGAAGTTAACTTACCTGTTTGGTCAGTTTGTTTAGTGTGTGTTTGTGATAATGGTGTCTTAAGAGTGGTTGGAAATTAAGAGCCAGTGAATAGAGTTAGGTGGTTGACTTTTAATTAGCCTTTAATAAAACCACAAGAACCTAGGAGGCCCTTACCTAGAACAGTGGGTAAAGGTGGGCTACATCTGCCATTTTATAAACCAAACTTTTAATCATTGAACTGTCATGTTAACCAAGGTGGAAAATAGTTGCTCACTGCAGCTCAAGTGTTACAGGTAACTAGACTCACAGAACACAACCAGTTGTATATGAGGAGGTTTCAGGATTTTGAATTCAAAAAGAAAAGTGAGACAGAGCGTTAGTCTGGGTTCGATACTTGATATCGGCCAGAACACTGAGTTTAGGTGTCGGTTTCTCTACCTGCAGAAAAACATTCCTGAAGAAGCAGGTTAGTCGCTGCCAGGTTTTGAAGAGATGCGATATTGTTTCTTCTTGATTTCAGTGTCAGGTTGACCTGTGCATGACAACACCTTCAGACAGTCTTCAAACATCTGTGGCTCTGTAAGAATGTGATCTCCTCCTTTAGCTTCAGTTCACAAAGCTTCATGACAAATTGGTGAGCACTCTCCCTCTTTGTGCCTCTGTCTGAACGGCTCCAGCAGAAATCCCTTACTCCCAGCCTGAAACTCCTTAGAGAGCTTGAATATCTGCCTCTCGCTTAATAACAGCTTTGCAATCGAGCTCCGTTCATTGTCTGGATCAAAAAGCCAAACTCAGGTTTCAGAGCTGGGATCTGTTGGTTGTGGGCCGGTGGAGGCGGAGGACAGGCTCGCAGGTCTGACATATTGTGATAACACGGGCCGTCTCTCTTATGTCGCCACAAACAGATCTGGGACGATGGAAACGGGAGAGCGCGTCAGGTCAGCGTGACATTTCCATCCCGCTGGTGTTGGTGTTTATTGTGTGAATGATGTGCAGAATGATGTGTTGAACAGTGGAGGCGATCCTTTGTCATCTGATCCGACCTCACTTTGTCAACACACACGGCAGTTAAGACGATGGTGAGTGGATCAGTGATCAATGGATCAATCAATGGGACACATTCATAGGACTGTTGGACAGATTTGTTTGAGTTCGTTGTCTGAAAATGAAAATGCAACTTTCAGATTATAATCCTGAACCTTCAAAAGTCAAATTCTTAAGAACAAGCATCTTAGCTTAGCCTGTTAGCATGCTTACATTTGCATCCACGTCATATGTTGCAGGTTGTTGTGAAATGGAAATTTTGACCTGATGATGGATCAGCAAAGTTATCAGTTCATCCTCTGAGGAACTTGAATGTCTGTGCTAAATTAGATGGGAATCCATCCAACAGCAGTGGAGAAATTATGCTATGCTCCATTACGCTACGCTAACACTTTCAAATGTTTGTTTGCACGTCAACATGCAAACAATTATCATGTACTATTTAACATGTTTGCTGTTAGGATGAGAGGCGTTCTGTCCTGAACTGAAGCGGTGGAAGAATTTAAATGTAGACCTGCTGGAAACACTTCGTGCATTTGACCGTCAGAGTCATTAAGGTTTAACCTCTGGGGCCAAAAGGTTCAAAGCTGCAGTTGTGGAGATTTCACTCTGGACCAAAATGTTGAAACATCAACCAAAATCACAATCTTCTATTCACACAGCTTTAAGCAGCAGGTCTGTTTGAGGGTTCGATCAGATTTTCATCGCCGTTCACTCCTGAAACTTCCTCCCAGCACTAAATGCTCATTGGCTCCTGCAGCAGGAAAACTAAGTCATGCAAGCTATTTGACACCTTTGTAAAATCTGCAGAGTAAGAGGGCAAAGCATATGAAATGACTCAATGGTTTTATTTTTCCAGTTGGGGCACAGTGGGGGGTCCTCACAGTAAATTTCTCTGGGTGTCTAAGAGTATGTCTGTGAAAGGACGCCAGCTTTTATGTTTATGAACCTGACTGCATTTTTTAAACGTGAACAAATCTCCATGTGTGTTTGTGCGTCCGTGCGTCCGCGTGTGTCTGCGCACGAGAGCGTTTCGCGTGCGCTCAGTTGGTGGGTTAACGGGGGTCTCAGCAAAAAGTGGACCCGTAACAAATCACCTCATTTCCAGGAAAAAGAAATAATTTGTTCCCAATAAAAATGATCCACAAAAAAATACATGAGCACGATGCTGTGCACGGAGCTCTGATCAAACGTTCCGACGCGAAGCCAAGGCACAAAATTAAAGAGGCCAGAAAGATTTCAGGGTGTGAAATGCAGACACTGGCTGATTTCTGAGCATCCGTTCTTCCAGCATTTCAAGAACAAGGGAAGAAATTCTGAAAATAACAAAAGATCAGTCGGGATCTTTGCTTTCAGCAGATGGACGAGTTGCATCACAGCAAAGGTGAAGTGAGGTAGCGATCAGTTTCGGTTTGCAGTGAGACACAGCTGTCTTTGAAAAACACGTCCAACATGTGCTTCAAGTTGGCATCTTCAGTCTGAGCAGCTTATCTTTAACTGATGATGAAATGAATCAGTAGTTGCAGCCCAGCTGTGTCTATCAATGCCCAGCTCTGCAGTGCAGCAGAGGGAGGACTGACCTCTTGATGGAGCTGCTCTTTGTTCAGCAGCCAAATGAAGCAATAAATGAATCACAGCTCTTTTAAACTGTTGTGTGTTTGGAGCCTGGTTCTCATGATCAGGGATGTTCTGTGTGGTGGTGTCACACCTGTCGGTAGCTCCACCGTCCCAGCTCGTTTTCAGGCCTCTCGTTTGTTTGGGCCGTTGCCAGCCGTGGGTTTGTCGCCACATGCCCCGCTGGGTGTCCACTCAGGAAGCCCTGCTGGTCAAATCCGGCCGATCCCACATTTGTTTCCTGTGTGTGCGTGAGCATGTTTGTGTTTGCGTGCGTGCATCGCTCTCTGTGGCCATCTGCGCAGCGTGTGTGTGTATGTGTGCGAGGACATGCGTGTGTGTATGTGTGTGTGAGGGCTTGCATGCATGTAGTGTGTACGTGTGCGGTCGGCATGAAATGATACCGAGTGCGTCTTCTCCTAAAAGGCCGAACAAGCAAACAAACAGCTTTGCAGTAGGAAGCTGGTCGGCTGTTCAGCAGCTGCTGGGGTTCGGTTCACTGCAGTTCAGCCGCCTGATCACAGAGCAGGCAACAGTGCGCTGGACTTCCTGCCTCTGGTTTCACCTTCACACCGACCGGCCTTTCATGTTCATCACACCCCCCTCGACCCCCCCGTCTGTCCTCAGCACAAAGATGGGAAACATTTGAGAAGGAGCTTGGAGAAGTGTCTCCATCGCTTCTATCAACCGATAGAGAAGCGATTCAAACTTTTATAGCTTTATTGGACAGAAGACAACACAGACAGACATGAATTGAAGGAGACGGAGAGATGGAGGACGTTGTCGGGGGCCAACATCGACTCACAGGTGCAGAGAAAACAGCCGGTGTTTTCAATATTCATCTTTTAACTCATGTGAGACTGCAACCGATTCATAAAGTCTGACGAGTGCGTCTGAGGGCTTCGTGCTCTCAGCAGCTTACACACGAACTCATTTGCCCTCGTCTGACTCGTAAACAACATAAAGTGTGTTCTGTGTTTTACTACGAGACTGAAGATGTAATTTTCCACACGCAGTAAAAGGCGTCTGCTTCATATGTAGTTGAATGAAACTGGAGATCCGTCCAGGTCAAATGGGCCAAATCATATTATTGACCGTTGTTTTTCATCTCAGAGGTTTGAAGACTTCATTTCAGCTGGATGAGGTCGTATTCAATGGGATTAACTACATCGAGGTCTTTATGAACCATCATGTGAAGGTTTTGATGTTTTGACTATGAAACTAAAAACGTCAGATTTCATCATGAGGCCAAACATTTTTTGTTCTACAGCCAGTTTTTGCCCCGTGGCCCCTTTTTCCCTACGACTGCCCCAAGATTCAAAGATCTCTGATCTGACAGAGTCAAAAAGGGATTTTACTGACTTTATCTTCCATTTTGAGGGTTTTATTGATATGATATTGATTGGAATCATTAAATTAACCAAAGCTGATGACATAAGAATTTAAATAAATATCATGAGCATTTTCAGGCTTTAGACACTAAAACCTTAAAAACTGATCCTTTAAACGACATGAAAGCTTGAAAATGGAATTAAAAGTTTTTCATGTTACAACAAAAGTAAACTCTACCTGATGTTTTTGATTAATTGATTTATTTCTATTGGAGTGAGTATGATGAAGTGAACGTCAGAACAGTAACAACAGTCTTCGACCTAAACAATATCTAGAGCACAGAAGCAAACACGTTTCCATTTCCATGCTTGAATAAAGGATTTGAGTTGTTCGTCCATCACTCCTGCGGCTCAGTGTTTGGGTCTGTTTGGATCTTGTCTTTGGTGAAGGGAATGAAAACAACAGTTATCTACACGCTGATTCTCGTGTGTTCAGGCGTTCGTTGGATCACACAGGATTTGGGTCAGACCTTGTTACTCGGCTTTATGGGAAAGCTTGAATTTCAAAATGCTGTTGTTTGAATCTCAGCGGTCTCAAATAGGAGAACACACACACACACACACACACACACACACACACACAGAGTCATGTATAGACCAAAAGAGCGATAAATCGGTCAGGAGGGAGTTCTGGCCTCGCTGCACTGGCCGGGGATCCGTGATGTTCCAGTAATTTCACTGTGTCTCTTGTTTCATTCAGAAGCAACTGCTGTGTGTTGTGTGTGTGTGTGTGTGTGTGTGTGTGTGTGTGTGTGTGAGTTTCATAAGCATTCTTATGTCAGACTCATGAGGCCGTGATGTGACGCTAATCTAGCTCAGCACCACCGGGAGAAGCAGCTACTCTTCGCTGGCTCGGGATCAGGCCGGACCGTTTGGCGAGCTCTGCTGGTTTCCATCTTCGCTCTCGCTGCTTCTCTGCTCCTTCATCGATCTCTAATTTCTCTTATTTTCAATATTGCTTCCTTATGCACAAAGAAGAAATGCAACAAGATAATTGCAACCGACTGTCTCGCTTTAAAATAAAGCGCAGAATCTGTTCTGGCAGCAGATTCCTCATTGGTTGATTTTATCACCTGCATCAACTGTCATTTTGTCAGTTTGAAACTCTTCAGTTTTGTCTGATAAACACGTATCTACATCCTCCGACATTTTGTTCTCTGGATTATTTCATTCAATAAAAAGGTTTTATTGTACACAGTCGATCACAGTCGAGGGCTCGGTCAGCTGAGAGAGGTTTGCAGTTTGACCATCGACTTGTGTCTCCTGACTGAGTCCAGACTTTCCTGGTTTGTGGAGCAGATTATACTTTGACAGAGCTGGTTCAATGAAAGTGGACAGTGATGCACAAATAATAAGTTACGCTGTGATTGGTTAACGGTGCAAACGTGTGGGTCAAAGTTCACAAAAGCTGACACTCGACAGAGAAAAAATTGCAGAGATTTACTTTGTCGGTGTGAGAGAATCCGCTGGAGGTGACAGTAACACGTTTTACTGTTCAGTGTATTACATTAGCATGAAAAGGGAATTTAAGGTTCCCTCTAATATTAACATTAAATGTGGAAGTAAATTGGTGCAGTTTTCTGCAGACAAAAAAAATTAAGGTTCTTTGACTAAATTTTTTCCCCAGATGAGTTTAAGTTATCTTTGATAATGTCTCCTGCAGTGTAATAAATGTCTAATGTAAACAGTTTGTCCTTTCATATTTACAGCTCGATCAGTCCAACAGTCGTCAGTCAATGACCCTTGAAAATCACTAACAGGCCTGTTTGACTGCTCCCAGATGATCCTGGCTCCGACACCGGTATCATCACTGAATATACAGCTATTATTGCTTTGAAACATTAATTTAATCAAACAGACTCATAAAAGATTCAATTCTCTATTAACTTGTTTGCTTTTAATCACAGATTAAGTGCTTTATAAAGCGTTTACGGTGCCACGCTTCGAGTTTGGATCTATAAACTCAAGGTGTCTGAAACTTACTGACAAGAACCATTTCCTCCGTCTGTTTGTGCTGTTTACTGGCGATTATACAGGCAGTGTAAACAGCCTGTTAGGTACCTCAATAAAAACGGGGCCTGTGT
This sequence comes from Centropyge bicolor, assembly GCA_037975185.1. Taxonomy (NCBI): domain Eukaryota; kingdom Metazoa; phylum Chordata; class Actinopteri; family Pomacanthidae; genus Centropyge; species Centropyge bicolor. The sequence continues at coordinate 51,189 of JBBMOC010000120.1, forward strand.
TTTCTCAGTTCATACTATATTCTGTAAGAGGGCAACATTTGGAAGCAGCAGCGGCGTCCTGTCGTGTCCTCGCCGCCGACTTCGCTCTGATCTGCCCACTCCTCTGCAGCCTATCTGTTCCCTCTCCTGCACAATTATGTCATTTCTTTGAAAGTCTGAGAAACATGATCGGTGATCTAACATCCAGCCGCCGATCTGCCAAACTTCATGTCTTCTGACTGCGCTGGACAAAATGATTCAACCGCTTAGAATCTCTTGGAAATATTTTTGTTTAAACAATCTCACTCCAGCTGCACTAAAAATATCATCGACTTCAAGCGTCGTCCTGCGGTCTCGGGCTACGAGAGTTCGGTTTGAACATCAGCTACAAAGTTTCCAATCAGATTGACAGCGCTCTGCAGGGCAAGTGTTCAGATCTTAGCATGAGGTCGAAATTCAATGATTTGACTACAGCTTGCTTATTTAGCCCCTAATTCATCCACAATCTGCATCAAGAACATCTTGGCTTCATTTAACCTTAAACTCTGCGCTGAGGTAAAAATAGTCTTTAACACAGCCAAAGACTTTACAGTCAGGAAAACTAGATTGTTTAGAAAGCTTAACGAGACCTGAAGCTCATTCACAAACTGATTCGTGTGATTAAAGCGATTCTTAGAAAGGAAAAACAGTAAACACAAAACCACAAATGCATTTCCTTATCTTTTTAAGACACATTAAGTTGCACAGTAATGTGTGTGAGACGATCACTTACTTTTCCGATGTGTTCAGCTCAGAAAACTGGCAAAACAGCCTCAGAGTGTTGATGCTTTTCTCAGGACTTGTCCTTAAATTTTACTACTAAAGCCCAAAGCCAAAAATTAAATCCTAACAAAAAAAAAGCTCTGTTGCTCGCTTCGAGTTCATCGTGGCCACGAGCGCTGTCGTTCTTCTGAAAACACACAGCGCGAGCCTCATTGTACATTAAACTCGGTTTCAGAAATGACTGACCTGATGTCATGTGAGGACAAAGTCCCGCCGGACCACAGAGCTGAAAAGTTCTTTTTGTAATCATTAATTTTTAAAGCTACTGTGAGAGTAAAAACATTTCATAAAAGTATAAAAGTATAACTACTACTCGGTAAAGTTCATCTTTGTTCCTGGTTCTAAGGCTGTAAATTTAACTAACAGCTCGTCTATTAAACAAGATTTGATTGTATCCAGCATTTTCATGAATGTAGTAGAATCAGATGAGACTAAGGCTGAATATAGGGAGCCGTCATTTACAGGATATTGTCACAAAAGTGGTGTTTTTTATTTATTGATATCAGCTGCACAGTTGCCCTCGTATAATAATCACGACTTGCTGTCGGTCATGTTAACTTTTTGTCAAACCTGAATTCGTTGGGTGTTCCTCAGGGTCCAAATCTCACTATCAAGCCCTGCAGCCAGTTAATGTACCAAAGACTCTTTTAAGAAATGCTAAAATACGACACACTGGTGACAGATCTGCGTCGCTGCTTCTCAGGTGTTGTTGTCTGAACACCTTGCAGAAGCTCGTCTCTGGGTAACAAACCCAACGATGGATAACCCACTTCACCCGGTGTCATAGACTGTAAACGTGTTACGTAACGATCAGAGCTCAGGCTGGAAGGTTTTACTGATGCAGATGATTTTATGAATGATTTCTTTTTTCTATCTCCTGCTGCCATAAAGTTGGTCCTGCACCTCTGTAGCCTCTGGTGGAATCCCAGGGAAGGTCGTAGATCATGTGAATGTAAACGCACATAGCATGAGAGAGGCAAATTAAAGGTCAGTTTTTCTTCCCCCCCAATCTCCTTCTCTTTCTCTTTTCACTTCTACACAGCTTTGGAAAATTCTCTGGAGTTTATTTGTAGATTGAAACAGTGGAGGAGAATGGCTTGTAAGTGTTTCCAGCCATTTGGGTTTTTCCACGGTTTCCACTGGCTCCTCGGTCTCGTCAGCACCTTGAGGACGGATACCTTTTTTGGTTGTCGACTGTAGATCAGTGCCATCGTGCAGACTTTTCATTATTAGACTGTGAAATTGCAAATAATGTCGACTATATCGAATCGTTTCTCCTCTCCGACGGCCGCCGCGATGACAAACTGAAGGAACTGGGATAAGACACAGATAATGGTTATTTGTTCCGGACAGTGAGCAGCACGACATCAAAAGTGGGATTAAGAGCCGGGGAGCAGAGGATCTGACAAGAAACACAGTAAGATGAGAGGCATTGTGGGACTCGAGGCATTAGTCAGCTGGATAACAAGCAAGAGAAACTCCATGAACCCAGACACTCCAGAGTCCCAGTCAAGTTAAACACAGAAATAAAGGGAATATATCTTCCCATTCTGGAACCGCTGAAGTGGGTGTTGAGTCATTTGACTGAAGAAAGGATGAAGAAATGTCGAGACACTGTGCCTGTGTGAATAAAAGTTTCTCAGGGGAACGGTAATAAAGACTTTGCTGAAAGGCATCTGGATTTATGGGCCCGATCAGCTCCGAGATGCTCAGCTGCAGCGAGGAGGAGAACGAGAAGTGGAAAGCAGCCTGTTGCAGCAGCCACCGTCCCAGTGGGTGAAACCGCCGCGCTGTCACCGAGTCCCTGGCCAGCGAGCGGCGGTCTGGCAGGAGCCTGCAGGGCTTGACCCGGGGCGAACCGCCGGCGGCCACCGGAGAGGGTCACGGTGCTTTTCAAGCCAGCGCAGTGAAGACGAGCCGTTTCACAGCCGCTTCCTCTTCGTGTCACTCTTGAACTCTGGTTCTTGGCAGTTCACGTCTTTTTGATCCCTTTTCCCTTTTTGTTTTAAAGCTGCACTCTGCTGCGCCAAATGGCAGCGAGATGTAACAGCAGTTGTTATGAGGGTTTGTTTTTTGTTCCTGGAAAGTTTGTAACTAGACTTTTTTGAAACCACAGTCCTTTGACCTTCGTGGCCTCTGGAGGTGAATAAGGGGTAAAGAGCACTGCGAGGCTGAACAGTTTGCTGTCATTCAGGCTTCATGATCGTTTTTAATATCAGTGAATCTATTGCTGTGATATTTATCAGCGCTGATTGAATGACTCTCATGACCGAAATGTCGGTCAAGACTGGAAGAACTGGAAAACAGCTTCGTTCATGCTCCCCAGAGGATGAACCCTTCTCTTTATTTCTAGTGCCACCGTGACAGTTTGGTTCAGACTGAAATGTTTAAACTACTTTCAAACATATTCAGTGTCATAATAGATTAATCTAATTAACTAAGTAATAATGTCTTTGTTTCTTTTCCTCTCATCACCAGTAGGTCGATGTTGCCAGCAGTTGAAATTGAAATTTCTCGACACCTATTGACTGGATGCTTGTGAGGTCTGGTGAGCGGGTGCAGTCGATATATTTTTTGCGTAGCCGCTGTCGAGCAATAAGTTATTTTAGAAATGCACCACAGTTGAGTCTTTGCTCTCCTCAGTCCGGAGTCAGTGTGCTGTGGTCACATGTGTCCGGCCGATCGCGGAGCGGGCCCTCAGGCATGGCCTGGACGGGGCTCTGCTGGTTCCTCCAGCTGGGCCTACAACCTCGGCAGCATCACACTCTCTGCCCCACCTGTGACAATAAACAGCTCCATTACCTCCTCCCGTCCACTGACGCCATTTAATGCTCTGACTGGGATCATCCCGGGGACACATCCAACCATGTCGCTCACTCACATGCATTTACACTAAACCTCTGAATCTGACCTGGTAAATTATCTATCGTATTTATTTGACCAGCACATTAGATTGTTCATTGATCCAAATGTGATGTGTTCATTTCACCTCTTTTGGTGCCACTTTACCAACGACTGAGCGGAGTCTGACACCTGCCACCCGCCTCAAGTCACCTGCTTCACTGATGGCTTCTGATTGGCCAATGAGGAGCTGTCCATCCTAAGAACAATCTCATGTTGATTTTGTCCTTTAAGCCATATTTTCTTGAAGCCTCCAAACATATTAATTCCATAAATGAATAGATAAATGACTTTTGTTCTGCATAAGTGTCATAAGATAAACTGTCCAGTGTCACCTGTAAAGCTTCTTGCCCTTGTTGAGTTTCTCACATTTGTTGCTCTGAGAACTCTTCCTGTCGTGATCCTCAGTTGTTTGTTCAACTTAGTTATTCCGTCTCTCCGTGGTGCTTCTGCAAATGTTTAATCAAGTCTGTGTTGTTGAACTTTGATTATGTCCCCTGAGACACTTGTGCTGCACTTTGCAGTCTGACATTTTGCTTTTTCACTGTGTTCACATAAAAAGCTCCTGCAGTTAGCAGATTACATGATGTTACTTCTCTTGTCAGAAGTTTGCATTTGATTGTAACTTTAATTTTTATATGTCTGTGTTACGTCTGTCGTAAAACTAAATATTCTTGTGTTTATCAGAGATTCATTCACCAACCTGCGTTCACCATGTGGTACATGAAGACAGTCATTAAGGTATGAATCCTTTGTGAACCCTTCTGCGTGCTCTCATGAATACTGAGGCTGAGGTGACAGAGCCTCCATCAGCTTCGGTGACAATGCTCCACATACATCAGCTCCATACGTGCACACAGACGGCCTCTCGTGCACAGTAGCTCAGAACTGCATGTACCTTTTTAGTTCATTGAGAAGTAAATGAATGGTCAGACGGATTAATTGATCTCAGATGTGTGAATGGTTCCAGTCCTGGTGAGAAAGTTAGTTCTTGCTCTCTCTTTTACAACCTCTGGCTTATTCCTGCTTTTATATATTTGTGTTTTTTTGCGAGACTCTATTCTGCCCAGTCCTCGTAACTCCTTTAAGTCACACAGACTCATTAAAGTGATTGATTGGCTGCTCGGGGCTTTTGCTTTTTCCACCAGATTATTTACCTGTTTGGGAGCGTGTTGGAGTTCGCGCTAGCCTATGGTAACGTGAGCTCTTTTTCTTTTCCCCTGAAAAATTTATACGACACATGTCATCGTGTAGTCGCAGTGAAAGGCTCCGACTGCCCACCGGCTCTTTTCCGGGGCGGCGTAAAAGACGGCTCTGTAGGTTAAGGAGTGTTAAAGAGCCACACACATGGTTTTCCTAAGCTGTAAATTTTATGGATAATTTCTGATGTGGTTACAGATTTATACCCCCCAACTAAGCAGAGCAGCTGCAGGTAATTACTCGCTCGCCCGCCTTCCTCCACCTCTGCTCGTTCACTCTGTGTCTCCGCCACTCGGTCTCTCTGGCTCCGTCCACTGTGGCCCCTCATTCATTCAGATGCTGAGATGAGACACGTCGATCTGCAGAGAGTCAGCAGGACTGAGTGTTAGCACAAATCAAACATTGAGCAGCTTCAGACTCGTGGTCCACTTTTCCTCCAATTCTCTAGTGAAGCACAAATTTAACTTTCCAGTATTTAACATGAAATAAGAGAGAATTACGACTGGTGTTGAGGAAGAACTGTGTGGCCCAGCTTTCTAAGAACTGTAAAACCAGAGTTTTACAGTTGAATTTGGCAAATTGGAACAGTCGTCTGTGCACAGCTGATTAAAAGCAGGGGAATAAATGATGAGTCGAAACCTCAACAGGTGATTTGATGAGTTCATTTTTCTTATATTCATTCGTCATAATTTTGATCATTTCCTGTTCATGACACTGGAACAGGTGATGCACCTGTCAGCAAACTGAACTACGTCATTACTTGTAACTGAGTATTTTTATGTCATGATACTTCAAATTAGATTTTTGCTCAGAATTCTGCTCATACTTCATAAGCTTTTTGTTGATTTGACCTGTTTTCTTATTTGGTTAAAACTTTTTGAAAAAAGAATTATACAGTAAATTCGTCTGCAGTGACAGCGCCCCCTATTGTCATGTTCTCCTTGAACTTTTGGTTCTGACTGATCACAACGTTTTCTTCATATTTGTTCCATCATTTCAAGGTTGACTAAAGTTCTTTTAACCACATCTCGTTGCACCCTCCTCTTCTTCTGCAGTGGTATAATGTCACCTCACCGGAACATTGGCGCCACCTACTGCTTATCTTGACGGGCCGACTTCTAACATTCACGTTACAGTAGCGGGTTGGAAAGGCGCATTTTCGTTTACTGAACTTATTACACTTGGAACCATGGCTGAGGACTCGACAGGTGTCGAAACATCAAGAACCAAACGTGATGCCACATTACGCAGAGTTCTCGACTCAACATTCGGTCGTACAGATGAAGATTTCTCAGTCAGGCCTGTAGCTGAATTATCAGTGTGTCTTCAAGTCTCCACTCAGGCTGCAGGCTTAGACACTGTTTCCAGAAATATGTCCAAAAGTGGCTTTAATATGACAAATAGAAAAATGTGCACAATAGCTGCAGTTTCATTTCACTTCATGTTTCTTTGCACAGAAACTGAGCAGTTCGTAGTTCGGCCTGAATTAAAGGACGTGGTTATTTCCTGCAAACTGCTTGTGGTCAGGTCACGACACCCGTCTGCAAGCCCGTGTCACCTCTGTCAACAGGCAGCAGTTGCAGGCTGATAAATCAGTCGGTCCAGGACCTTGGCAGCTCGTGGCGTTAGGTGCACTCAGTACACTCTCCCAGGCTGCACTGGGGTGAGGTCCCACCATGCGCTCATGCCCATAACTCAACTGCAGCCAAACCAACTCATTAGTGAAACAATCCTCACCACGCACTGTGTGTGTGTGTGTGTGTGTGTGTGTGTGTGTGTGTGTGTGTCTGAATGAGCAAATGAGAGAGTAAAGGGTGAGATTTCATGTTGTTCTGGAAGATTTGTCATCACAAGCTCAGAATGCATTATATTGTTACAATATCTCTTGTATTCCAACTACCTGTAACATTTTCCGATTTGCTAATATTTTCCATGATATTTTCCCACATTCGCTCAATCACTCCCAACACATTATCCACACATTATCCAGTCTTTGCTTGCACAATATTTATTCATGTTACACAATATTCCAAGCGAGTGCCCCTATTTAAAGTGCTTATTAACCTTTATAAAAACAGACATGTTATGAATGTGTGTGTATAAGCAACACCTCAAAGCCCACTGTAAAGACTTTAATGAGGAACGTTAGCAGTTCACGGGGCGCTCTGGCAAACATGCTTCAGTAATCCGTTTACACACTTTGCCTTTCTGTCAGAGTGTGTCGTTAAATTAGTGAAACGTGTGTTACGGCTCACTGTGTGACAAACCGCTCATTAGCATCTGTACGCTTTCACCAGCGAAGCCATGAACACAAAGTCCAAGAATGTCAGTTCACCACATCAGACAAGTGCAGGTTTTTCAATAAGGGGAAAGTTTAGATGTTGGAAAATGGTTTATTCAGTGTAGTGTGGCCATACCGTTAAAATGCGGTACGGAATGTAACTGAAGCTGATTTGTACAGCACCTTGTAACGACGATGCAGAACAAAGTGCTTTACATGAGACGTAACAGACATAAAGACAAGTGCAGATGTGTAAAGAAGCAGGGCGGCCATGTTGGACCGGGGAAGCTGCACCTGTCGCCACCTGATCTATACTTCCTGTTTGTTTACCTTTATGGACAAATAAGGAAAATTGTTTATCTGAAAACATTTCTCATTCAGGTTGGATGGAAACCTGTTTGCAGCTTTAATGTTCTTTACCAGTCACATGCTTAAGTCACTGCTTACTTGTGGTTGTTTCTATAGATGCTAACAGATGATTTTGACTCGTACACCTTTCACAATCCTGCTAGTTTAGTTTGAGAACATTGCATTTCCGCTGTTTACCTGCCGACCATGACAACAAAAGCTAAACTTCCTGTGTCGTATTTCATTGTCTCATTTATACCACAGATGCAAACTTTTATTTATGGAATGCAGTTTTCAGTCTGAACTTGATACTGTGGCAGCGGTGGATGTAGATCAGCCGTCCACCAATCGGAAGGTTGGTGGTTGCAGTCGATGTGTCAAAGTGTCCTTGGTAACAATACTGAGCCCCACATTGCTCCTGATGACCGTTCCATCGATGTGTGAATGTCTGCATGTAGGAATCCAGATTAAAGGCACTTGTGGAAGATAGTTTGGCGGAGTGTGGGAGACATGCAGCTGATGTGGACGCTTCAAAGTAAACGTCACAGTTATTAGCTCTGATGGCAAAGGTGGTACCTTTGACCCGATGAGCAGGTCGAGTGTGTGAGATAATCTGCATGGGTAACAGTTAAACACTGTCCAGTTTTATCCATTTACATTTTAGCTAATGATTCCAACCCCGTGTTTCCATGAGCTTCAATTAGAGGGCTTATCATAAGACGCCAGTGTTGAACATGCCGTCAGAGCCTCACCTCTGAAAACTCCAATTCATCATCTCCACTTTCCTTTTTTAGCTTTATGGGATGTGAGGTGCAGAACAGTCAGGACCGAACTTTGAGGGTGTTCCAGTTCTTCTCACATTAATCTGTGGCTATAAAGGCAATAGCAGAGGAAAATCAAGTCATAACAAGGGTACAGTTCGCTTTTCCTGTCCTGTCTGCGTGAAGAATTTACTGCTACGACTTTGAACTAACAACCAAATAGTAAATCTTTCCCGCTAGAACAAAGCGGAGGAACGCTGCAGGCAAGAAGTAAGTGTTCATCTCATTATAAAGAGCTTATTAGGTTGTGTTTCTTGTTATGCCACAGACACATTATTGTGCGGAGTAATACTTCGTAAGGGTGCATTTTAATTGAATCCTTGCCTTCTGTTTGAGCCTAATAGCGACTGTTCGATGATTATAGATGTTTCAGTGTGTAAATCAATTCAGCTTTCTCCCTCTCGCTCACACAGTCGGGGCTGGACTCAATTATTTGGCCCAGTTGGGTTGATTTTGATTGTTGAACAAGCAAATGAGACATGACATGGAAAAACATATCCCCTTTTTATATGAACCTGAAACTCCTTTAAGTGTGAGCTGTGCCTTCACTATTTGACTTGATGTATTTTTTGGGAAATTGACATAACCTTTTTATTCTTTTAAAAGCCATCCGAGCCCCCCCCCCCCCCTATTCATTGTTATGTATTTCTTGGCATGGGCAGAGCTGAACAGCAAATACCTCGTTGATATAGTCACCAGGCAAATAAAAGCACACCATCAGAATAATGAAATGATTTCTGCTGATGGTTACAGTCCACGAAGGCCAGTTTCATTGATCTGCTGGGATTCTGAGCGTCATTTGGCGCGAAACATGTTTCAAAGAATCTGTAGCAGCACACGCTTTATAATTTCATGTGTCATGAGGATTTCGTACGTACAGAATATTCTATAATTGGAGAATTCAGAGAGGAGTACCAGGCGTGATGGAAGGATGTGGGTCTCTGGGTCTCCTCATCGGCCAATCCAAACACCGGGGACACTTTTAGATTCAGTGTATACAGTCGAAGTGACAGCTGACAGCTCGGTTTGGTCAAACTGAGCTCAAACATCCTCTGTCCTGTAAAAGCTGTTGCACGAACATGAGCACGTCTCACTCATGTTCGTTTTGATACCTTATATAATCAAATTCCGTGGAACAGGACAATTAGCAGGTTTTATTAGACCGGAGCACAGCAGATAAGCCGAGAGAACACCATGTTAACGTAAGAACAATCAACATGTTAGCAGGACTAAAGCTTCATTCACATCTTGTGGGATGGATGGAAGCCAACAGGTCTATTGTTACAGCAGTTTGTAGAACCACAAGATGCCAGTATTACAAATAAGTGTAATTTACATCGTGACGTATTATCTGTTTTTCTTTTACAGACCAGCAAACAACATACTTGTGCCTCGTTACAGCTCATCCAACATCACCAGGGGTCTACAGGCAAGTTTGTTCAAATAAGCATCATAAACCATCTCCAGGGTTTAACAAGTTTGTCAAGCAGGAGCTTTGCCTTTACAGAAATAATGTTCAAGAAAGTTCATGCAGAACATAAATCTTAACTCGCAACAGTGAACTCGCAGTCGACCAAAGAACAATGGTTTTAGCCTGGTGCCCAAACACTCGGCCAGCTTCCTGTCAGCCCCGGCCTGGTGGAGTCATTCATCCAGCGTCTTTATCAGGACCCAATCAAACCGGTCATTGTAACAAGAGCTGGTGATTTCAGTCTGTGATGGACTCGCTCTTTAACCTGGACATGGCCAAACCTTCACCATGTGATCCAGCGTCTCAGACCCACCTGAGATGAAGCACAGCTCTGGTCACTACTGTGTCTGGGCTTCTTGGCAGGTTTTGCCGGGAAGCTCATAATGTGATGGAAATGTGCCAACATCCTGAGAGAGCTGACATGGAGAAAAATAGAGCAGTAAGCGAAGGCTTTGATTCTCTTCTTACTCGTTCACTCAACCTCTCAGTGTCCCTCTGTCTCACCCAGCTAATGGGATAGATTATGAATGATGGACTGATGATTGATGTGTTCTAATTTATGATTTTTGGATTCCAAAAACTAATTATCTCTTGCTTCCTCTCGCTATTTTTCTCTTAATATGTCGGCTTGTCCAAGAAGTGGAGATGCGAGTGAACGGACTGAAACAGCTCTCGAGTCTGGTTGCTGTCCAGGCAGAACAAAACTTGTGGTTTTCTATTCGCATGAAGTGGAGCTGGTCCACATTCTGGTGGGTAAAAATAATGAGAGGCTGACCGGGACAGAGTGTGCGGTGGAGATGCTGAGGTGAGGAAGGGAGGAGTGAGGGAAGCAGGAAAGGAGAGAGGGATTGTGGACAAAGGGAGTGGCAGAAAGAAAAGGACACAAGGTGATCGACGGGCCACACACTATCCGTGATGGAAGGAGATGAAACAGAAGCTTTGTCTCAGGTAAAATAGAAATGAGTCCACATGGGTGTCGATATTGATCGATGCTGATAACTCCCCAAACACTCAAACAATTTGCAAACTAATCGCCTGCTGTTCAGTTTAAAGGTGCCTGCATGTTTCAAATGAAGGCCTTAATGGAACGACGTCTCTCCTCCCAAATTTTTCCAACACTGAAATTTGGGGGCGTCGACAACTTTTCTCGCTTTCCAGCTGACGATCACACCCAGAGATGCACTTCATCTTAAACCTTTTCTCACTCTTCACACAAATGCTTCCACTTTTGTGAGAACAACTGAGAGTAACACCAGGAATGTCTTCGAGGAGACACAGTCCGAACTTTGTGGCTCTCTCTATAAGTGCGTTTCCATCCACTTGGGTTTTTTTGTTTGCGCATTTTCAATTAGCGCATTACAAAACCTCAATGGAAACAACAGTTTTTTTGGGAAAAAAACAAAAGTTTTTACTCTTAGCTGAGGTGGAAAAGTTGGTGTATCAATAAAAACAAAATGCAATTATAGCCAATGGAAACAGACTTAGCGAATAAAGCATGACGTACACGAGGTCTTTGACTTAAACGCCACTCAAACCTCTGAAGAGAGGAAAATTTTCAGCAAACAAAAACAAGAGATCTGTGGAGCGATGAGGAGGCTGTTCTTCAAAGGGATACATGAAACAAGCATATTTCCATCACGTTATCCACATGGTTTTCCATCGTTTGAGGTTAGACTGGCGTCATTTCCTCGTGCCCTCTTTTTCTGCAGCGGTTTAATGGCACCAGACACGAGAATGAGGCCACCAACTGTTTATCTGGATACATCCAACCTCTAATATTCACATAACGTTTAACACACATTGAAGCGCATTTTCTTTTGCCATTTTTTTCGGGAAATTTGGCTAAAATTTTGCAAAACATTTGGATGGAAAATTGGGTGAGTGTGGGCGTTCGGAAAGAGTCCAGTGTAAACACTTGTGCCTTCAGACGTGTTGGTCGTCACTTTGTACAAGCTAGCTAACTTTTTTAAAGCAGAAATTTTAAATGTACTTTGATTTTTAGTGTCTTAAATGCCAGTTTCTGCAACTTTTCTCTGTTACATGTCATTAAATGTCTTTCAGTTTTGGATTGTCGGTCAGACAAAACAAGCAAGTTGAAGGTTTCACTCTGACTCTTGGAAATTCTGAGGAGCTTTTTGATGCTTAATTGATTAACCCGAAAATCAATAATGAAAATAACCATTGCAGAACAAGACGCAACAATTACTTTGTGAGCTGATGATATCTTTAGCTTTCTGGCTCATGTTCTGCTTTGGAACAAAATCTCTCTTCTATCTGACATTTCAAGATGAGCCCAATCTCCTCTGCCCCCTCCCAACTCGTTCTCAAAAAACAGACAAATGAAAAACCACTTTTATTTTCTCTGCATGGTGATACAGCATCTCTCTCTTTTGTGACCATGTTTGAGATATGAGGGTCATGGGGTGTTTGCTGTGTGAGGAGTTCAGCCAGTAAAGTCTGATGAATGTCGTTATAGTCCCTTCAAGGCATCACACAACATGAATGATGAGTGAATGTATAGATGACCCAGATTGGAGGCTGGGTGCACCTGGACCGTCCAGGCCAGAGAGACGTTGTTTACACAAATGCGTTAACCTAAACCTCTGATGTGTAAATGTATCCCACCCCGTCGCTGTGCCACCAGCCAACAGCCCTGCCCCCCCGCAGAGGGAGGCTGGACTCCGCATAGTTTCCACTCACTTGTTCACTTACACTTACAAAAATAATTAAAGGGCATGTTTTTAAGGGGCTCCAGAGTGGTCCTGATGTCTTCTTGCCGGAGCCCGCTGTCTGATCTCAGCTGGGCTCTAATCAGAGGGACCACCGAGTCAGGTCACTAACTGTTAAAGGAACAAACAGTGCTGACCCTGTTGCAATAGAGGCCACTAGTTTGGATCAGACCCTTTCGAGGCTTTCAGTTCCAAGATGTTATGAGCAGGAAAACTTTGTCAGATACTGTTTCAAGATGATGGGAAAGTCATTTTCTTTGTTTTCATTTGGAATTTTTTTTCATTAGTTTGGATTTGTGATCACAGGACCGACTGTTTACAAACTGCTGTTATGTCTCTGCTGTATAATGTGCAGATGTCACAGCAGAGGGAGGGTTTGTCTGCAGAGCATCATGGCCTAGTTTAAGGACCAATTATACTGCAGATCACTGACAAATACCTGCACCCATTGGGAACGCATTAGGAAGCAATGTGTTCATTCTTTCCGAACAGGGGTGATGCACTCGTCTGGTATGGGCGGTTGTGTTTGGTGGGCGGCCTCGGCCAAACCCTTTTAGAGGGGAGAGAGGGAGAGTTCTGCTACTAGTTAGCATACATCTGTAGCTCCGGTGGACAAGAGCCGGACCTCAAAGGCGGGCAGATAAATGTGGAGAAATGAAATACAGCAGCCACTTACAGAAAAACACACGCACATCCAGGCGTCCAGACGTACAGCGCAGGGAGGCCAGCGAGCCGCTCGGCATCCGTTCGCGTGTCTGCTTTCTCCTACTTTCATAAACTAGCGCGAGCGAGCCAAGGCGCGTTGCTGCCATGTGTTCTCCCTCCATGCCACACATTAATGAGTGCAGATATCAGCGGCCGGGAGGCCACGCAACTGCGTCTGAGTCACCAGAGATGTTTAACCCAGCGAACCTGGCCCCGGCTGGCATTCCTGCATCTGTTTACATGTGCTCCTACTGACAGCAGTGAACTCGGTAATTGAATTTTATTCTCCAGTTCAACACATGGGAAAAGACGGCTACTTTACCCACAAATATTTTTCTGTCTCCCCTGACTGTCTTGTTTTGCAGCAGGACAGTTTTCAATTTAAATTTGTTTTCACTTCTCTCACGTTTTCCAATTTGCCGACTAGAACAAACATCGGAGTCATCGCTTCCGAACATGTTGTGTTGTTCTTTGTCATCTTCTCACCTTGTGTTTTTCCAACAAGGCATGTCTTTATACGAGCCGAGCTTCGACTGATGTGTTCCCTTTAGGATCCTTATATAACTGAAACTCCCCAGAGAGCCCTACAGATGGACAACTTACAGATGTCCTCGTGTCGCAGCGCTTCCACGAACCATGCGAACACATTGGGCTCCTCTGCTGTGCACCGCCACACACTGCATGACCACACAACCAGGCAGTTCAGTGGGAAATGCTGATCAAATCCAGATGCTTTTGCATGCACATACAACCTTTATCTTATTCTCTCTCTCACGTACACTCATGCATACATGCTCCCACACACATCTGTAGTAATGTACAGATTTGTATATTTCCATTTTCCCCATATTTATCCCTCCTCAGTGCAGCCAGGCTCTTCTGAAAGCTCTCTGCTTTTCTATCAGGCTGCATCATTTCCAGGGTCAGTTTAGGTCCCGTGTTCCTTTTGAAAGCCACGTTATCAAATATTTTATCAGTCTTTTTGGATTTTCATTCGGGGACATGTTCGCTTCATTTCGTCCACCTGCGATGTGCATTTTCAAATAAAGCATGTGAGGACAGCTCAGATTCTGTACATTGATATTGGCGAGTGCTTTTTTTTACATGTTGGCTGAAAACATGCAAAACATTGCTTAACCAGTGTTTTTTCCTTTTTTCTCCCTGCAAGTGCTTCTTGGCCTGTGAGGTGTGCAGCCATGGAAAGTGTTTAAAACTGCCTGCTGAGAGACAGTTAGCCATAGACACTAATTACATGGCAGACAGCACGTTAAGAGCCTTCAGAAGTCCTGTTAAAAACACACCGTGAACGCTGAAATAAAGAGGCCGCGTTCTGCTGGAGCCAAACTCTGTCTCAGCGGCTTGTGTCTTGTTCGCTGTCCATCTGATTACCAGGGCAGTTTTAAAAATGTAAAGTCTGAGCTCGCCGCTGATGGCAGGACGCTCCGGTCCTGACTGAGATCTATTTCGGCAGCTGGAGCTCCATTTTGATTGGCAAGAGGATTGTTTTCCCTTTTATCGTGAGCAGGCTTATTTTAGTGCAGAGAATTTCTCATGAAAGAGAATTAGCCGTCAACTTGCTCAGGTTTCCTCAGATGAAATCGAATTTGTGGAATAAGTTGAAGTGGAACCAAGGAATGTGGGGGAGGCAATAAATGCAGAATTTACTTCCCTGGCTCGGAAATGTGCTGTTTGTTCTGTAACGGTTATGTATCATCGATTACACAACGAGTCCCCAAACGGACGGTGAAAGGAGGATATCGTCTTACACCAGCCGAGGAGACGTCTCTCTGCAGCTTCAGTCCCAGGCGGCTCACCTGTGCTCCTCCTCGCCAGGTTGGACCACATGCGCAGCGTGTCAGGCGTCGCTCTGCAGCGACCGGCGCAGGGACGGTGTTTTCACAGCTGTCCGTGGCTGCGTGCACTCGCAACCCCACACGCAGACAATTCACGCACACATACGCTCCACACTTCCTGCCAAAGTTTCCCAGTATACACAGCAGAGAGCGGAACTCCAGGGACGGAGGAAAGCACAGCAGATTAAAGACCTCCAGCAGCAGATGCAAGGGTGGACACAGCAGTGTCACTCAACACCGATGAGTTTAAGTGTCAGTAGGTAACGTGTCACTGTAATGGCGTTAACTTTCAGCTTACAGTACAGAGAGAAACTGGAGGCTTCTGCAGTCGCTCCGTATGAAACAACCTCTGTGTATTTCCTTGCTGAACCACAGAAAAGCGATACTTCCTGCTCGTCAAAAATAGATTTGTAGCCCAGACAAAACAGGCAGTAAACCTCCATTGACTACCAGGACGAAGACACCCGTCTGATTCTGCCAAGTCGGACTGCTGAAGCCTCATATTAGCTTTGGCTCTGCAGGGCCTGTGAATGATGCCCCCTGTGTTCCACAGTGGAGTTGTGGCAGGGAGGGAATTAAGGCAGACCTTTCCCGAACTCCTGAAAATCTTAGGATGCAGAGTCGTGGATGATTTTTTCTTTGATGACATTATGGGATGGAGGTCAGCTGACTTATGGCGGCCTTTTCTGAGTGTCTTCATCGAACCACAAAAACATGGCTGCATGTTGTCTCAGCGTCCACAGAGACTGATGATCTGATTTTCATTGACACAGCTTCAGAGAGTCCATAATAGGGTTTAACTTAATGCGTGATGGTTTTTCAGTAATATATTCATATCTCCTTGACTGTAGACTCTCCATTCTCTGCTGTTGGATGTGTTGCACCTGTCCAGCTGACAACGCTGTCTCCATCCACTGTTATCAGGATCCACTTGAAGACATGGTGAAAAGCAGATTCTGGTTCGACTCTTCTCAGAAGTGTTCATGGTTTGGCACATGTTTGCAGACACATGACATAAGTGTGAAGGACGAACAAACCAAAAAATTTGAGATTTTTTCCCACCTCTTTACAGCTGACCAACAACCTGAGTGTCAGCTTCAGAAAGTCACAAAAGCACCTGACAAACTGAAGACAGGAAAATCTGCTCATGGTGCTAAGTGTTGACCTGTTTGTGTTAAGCTCCAGTACAACCATGAAGCCACATTCCAGGGAGCGGCCTGGTTTAATTTTGGACATTTATAAGCAATCTGATTGAGAACAGAAAGTGAACGGATGAGGGACATTGTATCCTGCCATGCGAGTTGTATTTGTCACAGTGTTATTTCATGCTCCTGACTGGAATAATCTCGAAGAAGTCTTTGATGTCTTGACCCTGCGTTTTCATGCACTGTTATGGCTGGGTGGCCAAAGCCACTCTGCGGGGAAAGTCTCTATGTAAACACTGTGAATCACAACCACACATTCAACTGTAAAAAGTTCCCAAGCGCATCCTGAAAGGAATTTGGAAATGTCCTCTTTGATATCACGCTGGGAAGAGATAAGGAATTCAGCGTTGTGACAGTTTCGGCCTCTGCTTCCAGCCTGACTGATGAAATCAAGATCGCTCTGTGCAGCTGAACGTCTGCCATCACCTGTGATCGTAGGTGTGTTGTTGTCCATGTGTGAGTGGTTGTGTGGTATCCAGTGTGTACTGTATGCAGGAATAGCTCTGGAATTCAGGCCTCACTCGTAGGAATGTGGCTTCAATTAGGTCCGTCTGATGTAGTCCGCGGTGCTGCATGAGTCAGGAGAGTTCAGCCTCCTCGTATCTATAGTTTCGACCCCAAATTCCTTCCTGTGTGTTCAGTGTTAAATGTGGCAGTCAGTGAATCTGCAAAATGACTTTTCACTATGCTTTTCCACCAGAGGGACTTTTTACCTGCAGTTCGAGCGCAGGCACCTCCTGGTTCCTGGGCCCAAGAAGAGTTCCAGAGAGTACTTTCCTACCAGCAAACATCTGAGTGGATATAGCTGACTGGTCAACCACAAGCCTTGAGACAGCAAAACTGTTTTGTGGAAATCATTCAGACTGCAAACAAATACTGGTCACTAGGATCAACATTAGGATTAGGAATGGGAATTTCTTTTTTTAATGTTTTCGACATTTAAACAGCAGTTGCGTTGCCAAGAATAAGACATGCCTCAAAACACTTGCGGTTGTTATTTTGTGTATGAACCCGTGCGCCATCACAGGTTGACGTGCATCGATGCGTCAACACGCCCGCTGTCACTTCGCCCACAATCAACATGAGATGACGCAGCAGAAAAGTACTACTCTCGCTTCCAGTGTTGGCACATCCAGGCTGCCGTACCTTGACTGTTTATTCTGTGCGTTCAGTGTGCGTGCGACTGTGTTTTGCTCTGAAGCTCCAGAGCAAACAAAGGAAAAAGACTCAAAACAGCAGATCATCAATATATGTTTTGGTCTGTTCTCAATGGAGCCAAGTTAACCTGGTGTCAGACCTCTGATCGCCTCCAACAGCGCCGATTTGTTCAGATTCCAACAGGTGAGCTGTGTTGTCCATTGCACAGTTGATGGATCTCACCGTGGTTGAGGACATGTCCATCATCTTCCTACACACCTACGAGCTCGGTTCAGGAAAAACAGCGACATTACCAACAGCGTAGAGCAGGTCGCACCAGCACAAGCTGCTGTGAGAAGAAATAACTGAATCCTATTGAGATCTACTACATCACAATATTTCTCTGTTTAATGGGAAAAACTATTAGTTAACTGCTCTGAAAAACAGCTACTGCAGCTTCCATGTTGACTGAAAATGACATCAGTGGGAGAGACACGTCAGTACTGAGCGGCCAAAACAAAATACCTCCCACCAACTTTCCCCACAAGAAAACAGCTAATACGAACATGATGTCTGGAACGGCAACGGCTCGTCCCAAACAGACTTCACACAGCAGCTGACAGAGCTGGTGTTGAGGCAGCTTCATCTCCATCATTGTCCTTATATTGTTTCCTACGACAACCCGACAACCAAACCTCGAAAAATTATATAACTCTCACCAAAGCAATGAACAGTCTGAGACATGAAAGAGTGCTATGAAAGGAAAATGATCTAATCCACTTCCTTCAGTAATGCCTCGCAAGACAATATTTACTCATTTGCAGAATCGATACCACTGGCAGAGGACGACGAAGAGGAGGGGGAGAGAGAGCTGTCGTCCAAAAATTACACTCCATTTACATTTTCTCCATCCAAACATCAACACAGAACGACAGGCCAACGGCGCGACCAGCCTCTCGTGGCAGCCGCCCCAGTGTGGATGCGGAGACCTCTGTGTGACCGCGCTCCGGGCCCGTCTGCATGCAAAGGCCTCCGTCTCTCACCTCCACATAATCCCTCACAGCTGAATCCAGTCACCGGGAGACCTCTGATAGCACCGGTGCACCGAGCTAAAAATAATTCCGGGGGATTAAATCTGGGCTCTGATAAAATCAAGATGAGTGTGTGACTCTGAGTCTTCAGCTGTCCATTTATAATCACTGCAATGAAAACAAGTGCCGGTGTGAAGCCAACTTCAAGAGTGCACTTTCTGACCCTCCTTTCATGTCTCCTCTTCCCTTGTTTTCCATCATCCAATCTCACTCGATCGGAATAATTTCAGCACTTTTTCCTGTTTCCTGTTTGGATATCTGGCCTGCTGCGTTAACCACTACAATTACTCAAAGAGTGTTGTTGAGAATGTATTGGAAAAGCTTGGAGAGGATGGGAGCGGGAGGGGGAGGTGGCGGCTGATAGCATGACGGAGGTGCGTAAACGGATGATTCTGTTGTTGCCTGGGAAAATACAACAAACAAACCCGTGGAAAAAGATGTTTACACTCCCAGACAAAACCTTTTTTCTCCTTGTCTTTTGTTCAACATACCGGCAGCAGTGTTCTATGACAAAAGGTGTTAAGCCTTGGATTTCCTGGTAGAAGGAATATTTGGAAAGTGGACATGGAAAATGGGCCGTTTTTTCCGTTCAGCTATCACACCTGATTTATTTGAGATATTCCTGGAAAGTCTTGCCACTGCTGCTGTCTCTGCCTACCCACGCGAAGGCCGGACCTCGGGCTCGCCAGGCGCCCTTAATCACACACCACGCAAACACTTGTGAGTGATCTGAGGCAGCGGGAGTGTATTTCCAGATATTAACATAACCGCAAGAGGAAACAGTTATGATTAAAAATAATAATAAAATTTACAGAAGGGGGCGGGGGAAGCAGCCAAATTAGACCCAGCTGGAATGTCAGTAGTGTAGTCCACAGTTGGCAGCTGCTGCTGAGGCGGTGTGGTCAGGGAGGTGGTGCACAGTCTCTGAAGCCTGAGTGCAGCCCACCCTCGTCCTCTGATCTGCTCCATCACTAACACATATTTGGTTTGATCGTCTGGTTTTGGTGAGCATCTTAAAAACATATTCATCACTTCTTGTCCACCATCAGCTCATAGCAAAGCTGCCGTCGAACACTTCAAACAGACACAGAGCAACACTCTGTACTTCATGTTTTTGTTCACCGGTGACTTTATTCTCCCTGTTCGCTCTGTTTTGGTCACCACCAACTGCTGAGAAAAGCATGGGCTGAATAGTAGGTTGAAAGTCAAACCCAGAAGCTTTTTCTGGAGCTAAACATGAAACTGGAGACACATGATGATTTGTCTTAATTACTCATGAACATTTTGCCCTTAACTGGAAAGAAAAAAGGTCTCACATCCAGTTCAGCCCATATGGATCAATGTGCAGTTGTGGAGGCAGAGTTTGTTCCTTGATTAGCATAATTTCTAATCAGAATGTAGAATTTGTTAGAATAATGTCATCGATTAAATTACATTGATATCATTCTGAACAAAGCCAAAGACAGAGCAACTGTAATCTCTGTTCTCAAAAACAAAACTCTGTTAACTAACTAATGATTGAGTTGGTTGACAATTCCCCAGAGAAATGAACAATGCAACAAGCACGACGCAGCGGCCTTCACAAGGTGACAGTAGAAACATATTTTATAATCTGTATCTGGACCCAGAGCTGCATCAAAATACAAACTGATGAATGACCGAAGGATACACATGTCAGAATTCTTCCCATTCAAGTTGAGAGGATATGAACGATTTCCGTCTGAAGTGCATTTGGAGAGCAAAGGGTGTGGGGTCAGCGAGAGGCGACACACTCGACATGTCTATTTCAGGAAACTTAGTGAAGACCTGAGTAATGTGTCGTCCCTGTTAATCCTCCTCAGGCGTTATCAATCTTCTCAGTCACACCAGCCGAGGTCGGTTTCCAAAGGTTTCTGCTTTGATGACCGTCCAGACCTGACACAAGGCTTTTGTCTGTTACCTTACCAACAGTGTATTTCAGTCACCAAACACCATGTGGAAGATGAAATTATGCAGTTTTTCTGTTGTCCACAAACTAAAGAGACCAGTGTTAGATAAGTCATTGCTTCAGTTTGAATCTGCCTGAACACTGTGGGACGAAGGACCTGCCTCCCTCCTTGAGGTGACATTGTCGTAAATTACCTCGAATGTTTGAAGTGTTTCCACAGACTCACCCGACCCCAGTTGATCGGTATTGGCAGACTGTTTTCATTCGATCCACATTATCCATTTTTTTACTGTGACCAAGCAGGAAACATCCCATAAAGTGGATCTAAACATCGAAGGAGGATCCTCCAGCTTCGGTGTCATAATCATTACCCACCTGGCAAAGCTGACCAGGTGATAAACAACAACTGGTCCACTGCCAAGACTTTCCAGGTAAAACTGGAGCTCTAAAATTTGTGTCTCTGCACGTACAATCATGTAGACCGTGACAGTAACTGTTAAGGTAACAGAACGCACTGAACCACAGAAGCTAACGTTCTGTTCCCAACATCACATATACTCACTGCTACACCCCTATTCTCTTTGTCACATTGGGCCATGAATCACAACCAGGGCTTGATAAGAGCCCTAACAGACGTCCAACCCTGCAGGTCAGAGCTGCGTTGTGTCACGCACTTGTCACATTGAACACAAACATATTTTCAGTCCACATCCAACAGAAAGGTGGAAGGTACTTGCTCAAAATTCTTAAGGTTGTCGTGTGTTATAAACATCTAAAAATAGCAACCAGTCATTAAAAGAGTCATACTTTTATGGTGCTGTATTGAAAGTGAGATTTCATCATCAACGTCAAACGTCATAACTGTATAATTAGCTGCACGCTTTATTGTTACACTGAGGAGGAACTGCTCACTTTTGGGTGTTAACTTTGCTTTGTTGGTTTCCCTTCAGCACTCGCCAAGGAAGGAAGCAGTTTCGCCCTATCAGATGGTTCGTTATTCCCTTCTGACCTCTTAGGAAATAAAAAGAAAATATGGGCATCGATTCCCAGGCCTTTGATTGGTGCAACTCAGCAGTGCACCCTGGGAAATGGTGAGTGGTCCATTGTCCTGATAGATGAGTCGGTTCCTGAACAACATGACCTCATTCCCTCCCTGGGGAGAGGTCCCGAGCAGAAAGGCGGGGTGTTGAAAACACATCTTACTGAGCTGGTTAATGGGTCAAGTGATCATAACTAACAGCCACACAGCCCAGTGAAGAATGTGTTCATTTCTGTGTCAGCTTCCTGTCACTGCCTGGTGACAGTGTGAAGACTGACAGACGAGGACTGTAGCAGGAGGACACCCAGATGAGTCGGCTCCCAGCTTTTAAAGCACATCGATCAGGCCAACTTGGGCGGTTGTCAATTAAAGATCGCAGCCGATGAGGAGCTCAGGCGACATGCGGCTTCACTGAGGCCGAGTGGAAAGAGGTGAGTGCAGTGTTCAGTTCGAACATTAGCGCCTATGGCCTCAGGGACTGGGTCACTGATCTGCCAAACCGGGGCTAAACCTGTTGGTGTCACAGCAGGACAAGTAGCATGAGCTGCTGCAGCCACAGCAGTCCACACCACTGCGTATCTTCTTCTACTGTGAACATACTGGGAGTTGGTTCAGGAACAACCAGTGGCGATAATTTGTTCTGAGGCTATTTGATGATTGCAGAAGAACCAGGCAAACATCGGTGGACACCCTGATGGAAATATTGAAGTTGTTAAATGTGAGAAAGGTTACAGTCGCCTCATAGGTCGAATTCAGATCAGGTGTGTTCAGCTCTTGAAAGTCACGTTCTTCATATACGTTTGTTTCCATCGTAGTTGGTCACATTGTCTTTGTATTGATGCAACTTTTGACTCCAGTCAGGCGACAACAAGGAGGCAAGGATCTGGCTTCTGATTTGTTAACAACCCAATTTAAAATGAGAGTGTAAAGAGAACTTAATATAAATGATGTAAGTGATGATGAGAACATCTTGAAAGGGCTTTTTCTATCGCATTTCAGACTGATAAATGCAGCAGCCCCGTCTTCTTACCTGAGGGGCTGCTTTCAATAAGTTGAGAGGGAAAAGCGTTGACTTCACTGAAGCAGCTCGGCAGTATCAGAAACATGATTCATGTTGTCCATACGCACAGTTAACGACGCACAGCAGCGGACGGGTGGAAAGAACTGCCCTCCTTTTCCAGATAGAAATAGGAAATCAACTTATGACCTTTAGCAGCGGAGAGAAAGAAAATAAAGATTAGGAGAGGAACAACACAAATAAGCAAAGCAACAACTGCAGCAACAGAGACATGTGATGTCATGTGATGTTCCATGATCATTAAGAACAGTTTGTCTTTATCATTGATGATAAAGAGACACATTTTTAACACTACACTTTTCTGTTCCCACCTAAAACGCAGCAGATTGATGAGAGCTGCACTTGCGTTCATAACATTTTCAATGTTAAGTTATAAATATAATTAGTGGGGAAAGTGCTGCGTCAAGTGTTTACACTGTAAAGGAAAGAGGCCTGATGTGGAAACTGAGCTAAGACCAGGACTGACTCCCTTATTTCATTAAAACACAGTTTGTCACACTGGTGAAATCAAGAAGGTGTAAAATTGGTGTGTGCAAACTTTGGCAGGATTTGAGTCCTCAGCTCAGCGAGCTATTTAAAATCTCACCTTCAGCCAGAGCAAGAACTGAAATTCATAACAATAATTCATATGACTAAATTATTGCAGCTAAATCAGTCTGAGTATCCTCTTCCTTCAGACGCCGACTTTGTTCTCCAAATTAGAGGAACGTTCAGCATCCACACTCAGTTAGCAAGTGTTTTAGACGCCGTCGGTAGCAGAGGCTGAATGTGAGATGTATTAAACCTCAGGACTGTGGGACTTTAACTCTCAGTAGCCTCGACTGGACGTGTTGTTTGGACATGTGACGAAGCACCTTGAGCTGATGTCTGAGCTGGAGCCAGACGCAGCGAGTAGGTTCGAATTCTTGCCCCAGTTTGAATGTTTGTCATCAGGACGTTTGTTGAGTGTTTGTGTTGGAACCGAGTTGTTTTTCATGACTTTATGTGAAAGTAGCTGTTGATCAGGTTCAAATTGTTTCCATCTCTGAGCCATTGTTGCTGTTTTTGTCAGTCAGTCATGTGAAGTATCTTCACTTATGAAACTGTGTTAAATTCCTCAGCACAACAGCGGGCATGTGCTTGGACTCTGATCTGATTTAAACAGATTTATTGGAAGTGAGCAATGACTCAGACTTTCCTTCATGTGTGAGAGATCTACAGTACTTCCTCTGCTGAAGGGTGGTCTTGTGTGTTGTGCAAATCCATTTGATTGGTGAGAAGGTTCCATGGCATCCTCCCAGATGTATTTGGATCCATTCCTCTCTTTCAGGATAATTATTATGACGTAAAGTTTGCTCAGCAGGAGCGATGCGAAATGTCAGCGCTCTTCAGATCTCAGGTGATCATCCTCATGACTAATGTGAGCTGACTGTGTCACATGTTTGGGTCGGGTCCAGGACAACGTTCAGGGACGACATCAGATCAACAGGCGCCTGTGCAGCAGGTAAATAATCAACGTCCGCTCGGAGAATACAGGCCAGTAGGATGTAGCCAGCAGGACTGGGACTGGCCTCGGAGCTCAGCTGTGAGGGCTGCGACCTCTCCGGTCTGGGGGGAGGTGAACAGGGAAGAAGGTCAGTGCCAGGGGCCTCATCCGTTTCTCTGGCCCCTCTCTTCAGGGGCTGTTGTCGAGCCTCGGGGTAGGCAACTGAATCAACACGATCTGTGGCTTCGTGTGGTCTCGTTCGCCCAGACCCCTCTGAACAGCCACCAAAGCCGACTGCGCGCATCGAGCAAACACAGGGAAAAACAGCAGACGCTGAATAACTATCGCCCTCGGGGGGCAGCTTTGTGGGGTTGTGGATGGAGTTCAGGATGGGCTGGAGAGAAAGCTTCAAGTGCAGACAGCACTGAGCTGTACACGTGCAGATTGGGGTGTATGATGAAGTCAAAGCTAATTAACAGGCAATTATTAATAAGAATAACTGTGAGGAAATTCATATAACCTGATACTATAACATATAACCTGATAATAAATATGTATGAAATCAAGAATACGGGTTTCAGGTTGTGATGATGTTAACACACATGTGCTATGAAACGAAGGGAGGACGAACATGTTGTTACTGTACTGACCTCATGCGTTTCAACAATGAGGAAGTGCTACGTAAATTCGTGGAATGGGCATGTGTCACATTGTGCAGCTCGGACCGAACACGAGTTCGAGGGAGGAGAAATGAAGCCTGACCCAAACCAACATGAATTCTGTTTGTTCGATGTCAGTGTGTGTTGCCTGTCAGGTAACTGCGTCCTGCTCACTCTCTCCACGTCTCTGCAGGACTGACGTCGCAACCTTTGTGCTATCATTTCTCATCAGAGCCCGACAAGTTTTACCAGCTGCAGCGACTCCATGTGCGCTGACGACTCCCACTGTTAAAATCTGTCTGCATCACACAAAGACGTCAGATGAGCTGTGTCTGATGCGTGTTGAACTCTGCCATGGTTTTACCAAAGTCACCCACTGGCATGGAGAACATGTCGTCTGACCTTCTGCTCTAATCCCCCTGAAGTGTTTGATGTCTGTGGTTTACACAACATCAGGGGGAGGCCGTGTTTCTATTGTAAGCTCTATACGTTCAAAGACGGCCTCTGATCGTGGGCAGGACGGTGACAATGGGAGAGGTGTGTTGGCCTGGTAAACACAGCCAGACTGACACGACACTGCGTGTGTTGTGGCAACACAGGTCAACATGCAGCCGCGCGCTCCTTCCACTGCACATGTGTTTTGGTAACACTCATAATGATAATTTCAGTGTGTGTGGTGTCATATGTAGATCTGAACTGCATAGTGGAAAATTTGCAGGAGCTACATTGAGAGGTCTTCTGTCCTCACCTGCTGTAATTGGATTGATCGTGCTGATTGACAGAAGCACGGAATGATCTGATCATAGATGTGACCTTAAGCATTCGCTCAGTAAAGCTTTGTCTGGAGTGAAAAAAGGAATTATGAGGCTTTCAAACAGCAGAGGCGTCGCTGAGGTGCCACCTGGAAGCAGATCACAAAGGACATGAGTATTGACTCCGGTGGATGTTCGGACTCTGAGTAGGTGTTTTCCTAGATTCAAGGATTACTGGGATAATTAGACCTGATCCAAACTGTGGTCGACCCAAACAGAGAGAGAACACAAACAAATCTTTTTGAACAAATCTTCAACACACAGTGTGTTGTGTGTTTTTCATGGGTTCTGGTTACCGTGTTTTATCATGAAAACACATGAAGACGATGAACATTACACCTGCTGAACAACACTCGGACAGAGCTGTGATCATGGCTGCAGGCTACATCTTGTTTGCATAACTCAAAGGACAAATCCTTCCATCGTATTGGCCCAGTGATTAGTGTCTGGCTCTGTGAGGCCTGTATAAATCTGTCTGATTAATTTGGGATTTTTGCTGGTCAGAATTTGGCATTTGAATGTTTGGGTTTTCAGCTCTCGTGTCAGGTCAGTTCTTTAGACAGTCTGAAGTAAGTCATGCCTTAAGTCTTCGTTTCTTCATTTCAGTGACCGAAGTCCAAGTCTTAAGTCTCCGGCTCCACCTCACAACCTCCGGCTCCACTTGGCCCAGCCTGGTATGACGGTGCCACCGCCTGCTGTTGACTTCCCGCTGCTCAGACCTCAGGTCACGAATCAGAAGCCGTGATCCTGTCCAGCCTCGAGGATCTGTCATCACCAGTAGCTCTCGTGTTTGAGAGTGTCCCGTTTGAGTCCCAGACCTGGGATGGATCCGGGCCCGGAGGCCTGCCGTGACCCCGGGATGTACAGCGGGAGTTGCAGCGGAGGTTTTGGCAGAGTCTGTGGTTCCCGTGCAACTGTTTGCTAATGACCTGCACAGCTGTGAGATCAGGAGGAAATGTTGTGAATAACGTAACATGGCAGGCCAGACTTTCTCCCTCTGACCGGGATCCAAATCATTTTTCTTCTAAGTATTTTATTTTTTATTGTCTCATTGTCAGAGTGAGACTAAGCTCGGCCTCTCAGAGCTTTTCTACATGTAATAGATCATATTCTGTGCTTATTTTACGACTTCCCATAGCCTGTCTTGGACATGACAAGAACCTGGCCAAAAATCAGGCCTTTTTCTTGGCAGCTGTACACAGACATAACATTTACATGGACGGTAATATTTCCAGTATTAACTTGATTAAGACAACACCCTGAATATGAAACTCATGCAAGCAGCATTTTCTGATTAGACTGACCTGACAAAGGTTATGAGTGAATTAAGACTTGGAGTATTTAAGCATTCATATCAATGAAGGGAGGTTCAGAAACGCAAACACTCTTTATCAGACAATAACCTTCATTTAAGTTTCTAATGGCGTCACGTAGAGCATCCGTTGCCAGATTTGTCAGTTCAGGCACCTTTTGAGAAAACTATTAGAGAAATTCTGAGCTTCTCAACTTTTCAGTTTCTCTTTTTTGCATCTGCTCTTCACGAGGCTTCCTGGGTGCATCATGGCACAGCTTGTCAGTGGTTTGACGGCAGGAAACCAAACTGTCAAACCTGCTGTGAGTCTACAGCACTTTCACGGAACAGGTCAGACCACAGTGTTTCTCTAAAAAACACCGGGGGTTGTCCAACACCACGGTAGCAACATTACCAAAAGTAAGGTTTGGGGTCAGTACTGGAACATTTCAATAACTGACGAGGCGGCACCAGTTGTATATGTAACCCATAGAAACAGCTTAACCCAAATACTACTTGGAAATGTAAGTAAGACAAATTAGATTAGTCAGATCGTAACATTGAATTTATGGCTTGCTCACTTGTGTTTGATGCTCACTGCCCCGAAGAGCCGCTCGAGCTCGCTGAGGTAACCTCTGGGCAAAGAAACTCTTATTACAGCTTATCATGGTTGACCTGAACTGATCCAGTCAAGTGCATCATTCAGAGAATAAAACACAGATCAGAAAGGCATCAAAGGGAGTAAAATAAATCTGACCACAGAAATATCAATATCTCCACTCCACACGGTCGTCCGGCCAAAAGAAAAACACTTTCAGTCCTGTTTTTGACAGAACTCCAGACTGAACGATATCAATCAGTATCTGATAGTCAGACGACTTTCAGAGATGAAAACTGTGTCGTGACAGAACTTGTTAGTCTGGGATCACAATTTGGAATTAATGAACTTGGAAAACCAAACACAGAATCAGGGCGTAGAAACAGACTGACCTAATTGTTCAGATATATTTTTTTAACCTGCGCTGACTTCCTGTATTGACCAAGTTCATCCCCCGACCGACTCGAGGAGGCTGAGAAAAAACAAACCTCTGAAGCAAATGATGATGAAATTCTCTGCGCAGCCACTTGAAAGACAAACTCTGTGTTTGATTATGCAGATCAAAATAACATGAAATCCATTGTAGCAGAGCTGTGATGAAACTAAAGGTGCGTGTGCTACTTATGTCACTTCTTCTTTTGTGCTCTGCTCTGGGCTTTTATTCCGAGCCAACAGTAGACACAACAGCACCAGACCTGATGTTTTTGGGTTAGACAGCAGAAACACGATGCCCTGAAACTGTTGGAGGCGTCAGCCGTCGACGGTCCGGAGTCTCACAGCTGGAGCTGGACTCTCTGCTTCCATCTGCATTCCTTCCTTATGTATCTTCTTACTCCAAGATGGCATCTATCAGGAGGAACCTGAGCAACGTACTTTAGGAAAAAAAGGAAATTAGGAATGGCATTCAACACAACAGGAAGAGCAGAGGACAACAAGGGGTCAGGCTAAGATTAAGGGCAAAAACAGGTGTATTACTGCCCTGTTTAGTAAATAGTGAGATCCAATCTCTCTGCCTTCCCGCCCCGCTGTCTGTTTGAGGGTAAATACCACCATGTGGCCCTGCAGAATAAATAAAGAAATGACAGAACGCTTTGCCCGGGGAGCCGGACTACTGTAACAACAATCCCAAATTAGAGCTCCCATTGGCCGATATGAAATATCCTGTAGTCCTCGCGAGCTCCATCTATCATCATACCTCATTACGGAGAAATCCAAACAGTCAAGTACCCAGTGTTTGGGTGTTTTTACACCACCGATCCTGCGCTCACAGATGTGGACGCTTTGAGCGGCTGGTTGCATGCAAAATGACATAACGTTGACAGCACACGCTCTTGCCTTACGCTCGTGTGTTTGGGAGTGTTTTTCACTGAACTAGATTACACTTATTTTCCATGCTGCTCATCCCTGTGATGTATTATCCACCTAATTCAACTGATTATGAAGCCTTGTTTAATGCATTAAATCACTGACTTAAGATAAGTCTGATTCCACTTTGCGTCTCTTGTCGGGTAGCTTTTTCTAGGAATCTGCTTTGAAGTGGAAAGAGAGCCTCTTTCTTGAACGCACCTTACAGAGGGGGACAGTGTTTTAGTGACAACAGAGGACAAACATGACATAAACACACAGTCGCACTGCGACTGATTTACTGTACCGAGGAAAGAGTGTGCCTTTCATTAGGCTCATTTGCTCATCGAAGATTTTCCTAAAGTCAGAGAAAGAAGGGGTCGTGCGTGGATTTGGGTTAGGATGCTGGATTAATCTCCGGCGGTCGTTTGCTCGGAGGTTGCAGCCCCCAGGAGGACGAGGACGAGCTTTGTGCAACATGTACAACACAGTCATGAATGAAGTCGTAGCTTTACTGGAAAAGGAGGCTGTTTCACCTGAACTCCACACCAGGATGATTACCTCCTGAGAGGAGAGGAAGGAAACATGGAAAACTCCTGCAATGGAAATAAAAATATATGAAGTCATCTGCTAAATTAACATGTTTGGAATTAACTTAAAGGACATTTTTGATTGAGTTGCCATTCAGCGTGGAACGTTGTTGTCTTCAGTCAAAAGCTTGTTTCTAATCCGGTTTAGCTGCCGTCGCTGTACGGCTTTATGAGTTGACATTTATATGAATTCAGCAAAAGTCATCTCTCACACAAAAGTCTTATACATCACTTACATTAGTAAGAAAATATCAGAATATCATCACTGACCAATCAGAGCATTGTACCAGTCAACATATAGATGTCCAGGGTCCTCATGTTGACAGAAATCTTTGCACTTTCTATACGTTAAATATTTCAAATTAATCTGAAAACTTGTGTTAATTTTGACAGCACTACTTTAAATTTAAAAAAGAAATAAAAAACTGAGAACAATCGTAGAGAAGATTTAATGCAAAAAACTTATTTAACTCTTTTTCACACAATGTTCTTCTGAATAATACAAGGACTAAATCATGACAATGAGCGATGATGTGGAAAGTTTTTTTTGAAGAATTCTTTCTCTTTCCTTTGCGACCCCGTGTTTCCTTTCTGTTCCCTCCACACGCTCGTAGAGAATCGGGGGGAGCCGCAGCGAGCAGGTTCTGCAGGAGAGAGATAGACTAAGCACAATTAGGGGGGTTTGCATTCCTCTCGTTTTTCTATAAATACCCTGCACATTTCCTCTCTTCTGTCTGTGATTCTCATTAAAGCAGTGGAAAGTCTGCCGGCCTGGCGTGGTCGGCCTCTGAGAGGGGCCGGACTGGGTGGCAGCGCTGGTGCAGGATCGTAGAGGCCTCGTAGGCAGCGCTGCAGGTAGAGGAGGAGGAACTAGAGCCAAGTCCGGTCACCTGCTCCATGTGGGGTTTGCAAACATCCTCTGATGGAACTATTGCACGGTCAGGCTTCTGAGTTCACAGAGTTCATGTGAACTTACGGAGCTCTGAAGTCGCTGTCCTCTGAATGCTGGGGTAAAGAGTCTGTCCAAGAAAAACAGCATCGGTTGTTTGAGCGAATGCCCCACAATGACACGTTCACGCTGAAGAGGCAAAGCCTTCCAGAGACCGCAGTGATCAGGACGGGGGCAGGTGAGTCAGTCAGGTGACATTAGGACAGCGCAACAGAGGAGGCTGAGACGGACGGATGGGACTTCAGATGTTAACATGTGAGATCACTGTTCTTTTCCCATCTCCAGTGGACAGTAACCCCAACCACAATTTATCCTTCATCTCACCAGGTCCTTTTGGTGCCTGTCGTTCTGTGTCGTCCTCAGAAACAGTCCAGTGGTAGTTCAGTTCTGATGCTTCTGTCACTCTGGATTTGAAATCAGCCTCACTTGAAATCTAATGTGAGAGGTAGAAATCCAATCAGAATCGCATTTCAGACCATCTTTGCTTTTTGTAAAAGGGGAAAAGGGCGGGGGTGGTACATCTGCCTCGGTGCCCACAGAACAGGAAGTAACAGATTGCAGAGTTCTTGTTTCTGGATTTCTGGGTATCAAAGTCTAAATCTTGTGTACAAATTATAATTTACTTAACATTAAAAGTACTAAAGAGGTGCAACACATTGGAAACACAGCACTGATCCTGTCAGGATCCTGGACTCTTGTCGAGCAACACAGTTCGTATGAAAGATGAAATAAATCTTGTTCTGGCACAAACACAATCGATTCCTTTGTTGTTCTCTTTTAAGAGAATCAGGCATAAAGTCTGTCGTTAAATCAGAGGTGAAGAGAGGAGGTCTAAATAATTTCAATGTGTGTGAGCTCTGTTAAAAACATAATGTTCCCTGTCACTTTGAAACCAAAAGGTATTCATTGGCTGGAAACATTTTTATGGTCCAAGCAGCGGAAATGTTTGACTCAGGTCAGTCGATTCCCCGAAACACCAGTCTGGAGCCATATGGACACAATAATAAATGCATACAAGCAAACACTTGATAGCACATCATCAAGCTCGAGTGGATGTTAAACCCTTGGACATGAGACGGTAATAATGAGATGAGGAGAGACTGATCGATCCGCCCCGGTGATATGAGGTTCAGTGCACGCCGCTCTGACGTCAAGAGAAAACAGAGCCGCTTCTCTCCAGGTCCTGTGGTTTCGCTGCTTGAAAGGGACGGTGCAGAGTCCACACGAAATCCTCTGTGAGAACTCTGCTGCCGCTCGCTCGCTGCTGGCTGTCCTCTGCGTGGCTGCGCTGAACTCCCTCCAACCTGATCACACACCCATGGGAAGAGCTTTGTTTCAATAACACACACTCTAAATATGTCAGAAATGTGACAAACTACCCTGCTGAATGGATGAAAGGAAAACCCAAAGGTGGAGCTCGGCTAGATGGATGGATTGTTTATAGACAAGAAGAAAATATAAATAATCGCCTCAAATCTGAGACGAGAAACTGAACTAAAACTAGGACCAGACTCTAAATTTAACAGTTATGGTAAAATAAGAGTGGATGGTAGTCGATGCATTTATGCCTTTGGACTTGGATTGTGATTGGATGATACGAGTCAGCTGGTGTCCGAGCACCCGATGAATGAGCTGGTGAAGCATAAATGAGAAACAGCTGATGCCAACCAGCAAATGCAAGAGCGGCTTCGAGTATAAACAAGGGCTGAAATGATGGGTCGATGAACAGAGAATTAACAACTATTCAATGACCAAAGTTGTTTATATTCTCTGGTTCTTTGGTCCGGCTCTCAGGTGAGCACCGGGCTCACACATGAACTCCCCATGTGGTCTGAATAAACACAGTCGGTGTCTCCCTCATGGTCCGGATGATGCATCAGGGCTGAGAGTGGAGATGTGAGAATCTCCTCTCACATGCTGCACGGCTCAGAGACAGTGTGAGTGGAATTCAACCGCCTTGTTGATGATGAAGTAACAATCTGGATTGCTTGTATTTACTATTTGGACCGAGTCGTACACAGAGGACGCTGCCAAACATCCTGCTCGGCTGCAGAGTCTCTGTCGAGTCTCAGTCTGTGCTGCAGGTCCATTCGCACTCGGAGCCGGTTGTTATTGATTTCCTGACAACAGTCTTGATATTTTCGACCGTGTTTCATGGCTCCATGCAGAACAGCTGCTCCTGGAGGGGCCGTTCTCTTCACAACATTTTGCTCCACCTACTAAAATATATACTGAAATAAAACTGCAGTAGCTTGAGAATGGATTGATTAAATGTCTCGCAGTAAGAAACCTCACGATCAGCTGATACATCACATGTTACAACCAGTTGCTGTAGGTTCGGTGAAATTACATTTTACACACCAACACTAACTGCAGCCCTGTTGTCCAGTCGTCTTGCATCATGGAGTCCATCACTGAGCAGTTCAGTTTGCACTCACAAAACAAGATATTTGAAGGCTTTGTCTTGAAGTCTGGGAAACTGTGATTGGCATTTTTCCATTTAGACATAATCAACAACAACGAATCAGTGATGAAGAAAACCATTAGTTGTTAAGTTATAAGTTGTCAGGGAGCATCCAGTATTGATGTGTTGATTTAAAAGTCTGACAGACGTCGAAGTTACATAAATCCATTGATTCAGTGTTAATATTTAGACCTTAAAATAGAAACAAGGGCCAGATGGTTTGTAATCTAGAGATCTATTAAACATTCCCTTCTCAGTCGTCTTTCTGAGCCAAAGCTCTGCTCACTTTCCCAAGGTGACAGAGCAGCTGTGTCTGAACGTTGTCCTGAGAGCTCCTCGTCTCATCTGCCACAGCTGCACACAGTGAGGACAAGAGGCCATTTTCTCCACAGTCAAGGTCATTAGGCCTCAATTTTCCAAAATCTGTCCTTTGAACTCAAGATGCCACAGCCTGAAGGCTTCGGTCTGCTGAGTCTCCCCGTGCCTCCTGAACCCACCGCCACCCGACGGAGCCACACACCATCACCGTGTCATCATCATGTGGGAGCACACCTGCGCTCATGTCATCAGGACCTGGAAAGGCTCACTCGCACGACAGGCTGCTTTTAGTTCATTAGCCGCCGTCCTCCAGTCTTTGCACTTCCTGAAAGACCCTGTTTGCCACACGTACAACAGACGTCCACGAGCCTCCGAGGGGACTTGGCAAAACGGACCCGATGCTCTAATTGCACCCAAATCAAGGCGACGTAATTCCAGTCTGCCCGAATATCACCCAGAGGTCTGTGGCTCTAGCAGGGGGCGAAGAAAGACGTGACGTAATGTGTGCACATGTGCGTCTCTTTGCTTAGCTCTGCAGGGGAAACCGGTGCTGAGTGGCCATGTGCAAAATGAGCAGGAGGCCCAGAGCCTTACTGATATAAGCTGCTATGTCATCTCCTGCTTATTTCTATACATTTACTCTGATGTTCACCGGGAACCAAAGACAAACATACAGTACTTTCTTCATAAAGTAATGTTGGAAAGGTCTGCAAACAAGACTAAGAACTGTACTTCAGCTAAGTGCCAACGAGGATCATTAAAGTCAGTTTCATCTCAATGTATCTTGTTGATGTTGAGATATTTCAGTCTGGACCAAAGCAACAGACCGACACTGACAGACTGACACTGACAGACCAATACTGACAGACTGACACTGACAGACTGACACTGACAGGCCGACACTGACAGACCAATACTGACAGACCGACACTGACTGACCGACACTGACTGACCAACACTGACAGACTGACACACTGACAGACTGACACTGACAGACCGACACTGACAGACCAATACTGACAGACTGACACTGACTGACCGACACTGACAGACTGACACACTGACAGACTGACACTGACAGACCAATACTGACAGACTGACACTGACAGACCGACACTGACAGACCGACACTGACAGACCGACACTGACACACTGACACTGACAGACCGATACTGACAGACCAATACTGACAGACCGACACTGACAGACCGACACTGACACTGACAGACCGACACTGACAGACCAATACTGACAGTCCGACGCTGACAGACCAACACCGACACTGACAGACCGACACTGACACTGACACTGACACACCGACACTGACAGACTGACACTGACAGACACTGACACTGACAGACCGACACTGACAGACTGACACTGACAGACCAATACTGACAGACCGATATTGATACTGACAGACCGACACTGACAGACTGACACTGACAGACCAATACTGACAGACTGACGCTGACGCACTGACACTGACAGACCGACACTGACAGACTGACACCACCATTCCTGGAGTCATGACACTGTTTTAATTAAAGTCCTGTCTTCATTATTTGTTTGTCAGCACTTCCTAAAGAGCATGACTGGGATCTAATTTATTGATTCCCCCCACATCTTCCACTGGATCTGACAAAGCAGGTAAGATGCATGTAATCTATTGATCAACAGATAAATGATGTGAGCGGCAGACGGATGCAGAGCCGTGTCGTCGATGCAGATGCCTCCAGCTGCAGCTGTATTTGGGTCCAGCCGCTGAGCACTGACACCAGACTGCCCGGCCAGACGGAGTCGGCTGGCGGACGAAGCAGCTACCGCTCCTTTTTATGAGTCTCCACTGCTGTTTAGCTCGAGTCTGCTAGAATCATTTTGGTGTATTATTACTAACTGCGTGCATGTGCAGTACATGTGCGTGTTGTAGTATTTAAGTAGCTCAAAGAAAAAAGGTCTCCATGGTCTTACAAATTACAGCTTTTAATGGGATGAAGGAGGTTTGACAGTTGGCTGACTTTAAACGCTGCAGGAATCGGAAGTCGAGGCATCTGAATTACTTCTTCATTGTTTGCGACACCGTGATTGATTCCTGTGT
The DNA here is from genome assembly GCA_037975185.1 of Centropyge bicolor. Classification (NCBI taxonomy): domain Eukaryota; kingdom Metazoa; phylum Chordata; class Actinopteri; family Pomacanthidae; genus Centropyge; species Centropyge bicolor. The sequence goes on from JBBMOC010000120.1 coordinate 86,364, forward strand.
TTTCTCCAGGAGCAGGTTGTGATCAATCCGGAGCAGGACGTCGCTGTTTGTCCCGGAGACGATCGAAATGAGAGGAAAATGTGACATCATGAGGCATGCCATAAGTCAAGACAGAACGTTTGTGGTCGGACATGTTTTTCAGTAGTCACAGAAGCCGGAGTCGCGTGTGCCTGCCTCCTTTGTGAATCATCTCTATGTGACAATATTCATTTTCTGTTTTACAGTTTTTGTTTTGGTGCAGAATTTCGGTTTATTTTGTTGCAGCTTTTTTTGTGTGTGTGTGTGTTTTGTTTTTTTCCACTTGTGCCAGCTCTTGTGGTTTTCGCATGACGAAAGTCCGCGAGTGCAGCCTTTTCCGGAATGGGGTGAACAGACTCGGCCAATAGGTCCTTGAGTTTCCACCGCATAACAACAATGTTTCAATTTGTCTAATCGGGGGTATTTAGGCTAAGTAAACTATCACTCTTCAGGATTTCATCTGCAGCCACAGCCCAGTCATGCAGACCTCTTATTCAAACCATTTGTGTGCGGTTGAGGGTGGGAGTGGGGGGGGGGCAGCCGGTGGGGATGACGGGGGGATTGGATAACTCAGGGAGAAAGTCTGGGACGCAGAGAGTGAGAGGTCTTGGCAAGAGGCTGGAAACCACACGCAGCTTGCGTGATTGTGGTTCTCTCACAGCCTCGTCTGTCTCTGCGCTCCCCCTTCACTTCCTCTCTCTGAAGCACCTGCATGACTCGCCGCCTGACCTGCGTGACCTTTGAACTCGGCCAGGGAGACGCACGAGTTCCCCTGTTACGTCACCTCACCGAGACAGTTTGGTCTCACACTGAGAGATTCTTTATTTCTTGGCTCGACTCCAACATGTTGGAGACGAATGACTGTGAGGATTTGATGTCTCTCAGGTTTGAGTTTGTCTCCATGCTGCTTGAACAGTGTCGGACTCTCGGCCCAAAATCACATGTCAATAAAAGCTATGAAACGTGTCACTACCTGGATCCATATGTCCTGACAGTTAGACAGGAGCATGTGATCTCTGATCTGTGGACTGAGGGACGTTTGGAGATCCACTGTTCATCTGATGTGGATGTAAACAAGCCCAGATTAAAACTGATCATCAGCAACGTTGTCACTAACTTTGAAGTTGGTGGAAAGTACATTTACTCAAGTACTGGACTTAAGTGTGGATTTGAAGTATTTGAGTATTTCCGTTTGAGCCTGAATATATTCAACAGCTCCTAGTTATGATTTACTTAAGGTTTTACGTACAAAACATTTCGTGTAGTTTTAACATTAAACATTCTCCCCAAATGCCTTTCAAATTTGCACCAATTACAACAATATCACGCAAAGTAATGAACGCATCATTGGTAGGCTCTAATGATGTAACAGTGCAACACTGACAGAGGCCAGTTTTCTATCTGAACAAGGAAACTTTACTTCTGGTTCTTCAAGTGCACTTTGTTGATGATACTTTACATTTTCTTTGCAGGACTTTTACTTGTAGTAATCTGACAGTGTGATATTAGTACTTTTACTTGCTTATATCTGAAGGTTGAACAACACAACACGCGATGGTGCAAAGAGCCACACAATCACCAACACCACCTTTTCTTCGTGAGGTCATGGCACCGCTTACCTTACCCAACTCCTCCATCTCAGTTTCCTGCATCGATTTAGGATCATAACTGGCCTCATAAAAGTTTGAGAGGGGACGTGAGAGCCAAAATCCAGACCCAGCCAGCAACTTTTAATGGTACAGGTTTATAATGAAACACTCCTTGAGCCTTTCTCCCAAAGCGCTGACGTTATCCACTGGACACACGCGCATATTAAAAGCGCACGCTATTTATAAAGTGTGGGACTATCAGTGAGGCAAGGCGGCGGGGAGTGGAGAAGGTGTGTGTGCGTGCGTGTGTGTGTGAGTGCTCCAAAATGACCGTTACCCGGAGGTTTATCTGCCTGGGCTTCACTGTGGGGTTTTGTCATGAGGGCTCTTGGCCGTGGCAGCGGATGAGCCGAGCGCTGTGTTGTTGCTCAGAGCAGATGTTTTGAGGTCACTGCCTCTCGATCCGCCTCCCTGCAAGTGTTGACACTTGTGGGTTGGAGTCATACTTAATGAGGGAATCATGATGTGTGGGTTGCGGCCCATAGGAAACACAGAATGAGCGCCACGGCCATTCACATCCTTGAGCGTCGATGATTGGCCTGAGCGGCACCCTTTGGTTCCCAGCGTCTGATCAATCCAATCCTTTTTTTTTTTTGAGGTTTGTGTGACATTTTGACTTGAGATATTTTGAGGCACTCGGTGAGTTTCTGTAATGATTCAGCCTCTGCAGCCGTCCTCTGTCAGCTAATGGTGCATTCAGTTCGTCCGTGTTGTTCATTCCTGGTCAGAGTCCATTGCCTCCACCTGCTCCGTCCACTCAGACTCTAATGGTTTCTTCTGATTAAAGTTCAAATACTCCCATGTGTGGTCACTACCAGCCTGCGGCGTGTGGTTTCCACTCTCACCCAGCTTTCAACATTCCTGCCCTGCCCGCCAATGATCGCACGCCGCTGATGTCATTTCCTGCTCCGGGGGCTCACGCACTGCAGCAGACGGTATCTCAAACATGACTCAGGTTCGTCTCGATCTGATACCTCTGAGCGTTACCTCCTGATGGAGCAGTCGGGAAAGTCACAGAATATCTCTCAAATTGACTCTCAGTGTTTCCCAGAGTCTAAAAATACGGCCGGATGAACGAGCGGCTGATGCACGCGATGCTTCGACAGCTGCGAGCCGGACCTCCTTTCAATCTCGTGTCATTTCTTGCTCTTCGTCGGCTTTAAACAAACAGTGTGAGAGGAGCAAACATCAGGCTGTCATCTGTCAGTTGTAACTGTTACCACGAGCGGGCAGGACTGGCACATGGAAAACCCAAAGACTTAATGTGTCACAGAAGCTCCTGTTTTCGGTGGACGTGATTGGTGGATGATGAGACTGGAGTAAACACATGGCACCATCTGTAGACAACATCCACTGATGAATTCTCTGAGTGTAATGGGCCACAGCAGGAAGTCAGTCACTACAGTGCAGTGGGCTTTCATTGTGATTTTGCTGCCATCTGCTGGTGAACAGGAGAAGTGTTGTGTTATAACAGAGACTTGTGGAATAAAATAAATCAGATATTTATAAGATAAGATAAAGCGTTATTCCTCACTCAGTGGGGAAGTTTGCAGTGCTCAGCAGCAAAGACAACAGGACAGTTAAACAGTAAAAAATGAAAAATATGAACATGAGCAAATCAAAAGGGATCAATATTAATAAAGAGAAGGTTTGAAAAGGGTAAAGTATCCGAAACAACCACAATTATTTCATCACATTTAATATTGTTTCATTACTATGACATGTTGTGATCTGTGAGTTGCATCATGAGGACGAGTTTACTGACATGCTGTAAACAATAGGAAGATGGTGTTGGACTCTGGCGGCGTGTTGAACTTCCTCAGACATCCAGGATGTTTGATTGCAGAGTCACAGACTCGAAGAGGAAACAGTGGAACGAAGCAGCAGCTTCCTCCTGAGTAAAAAAAGCAACCTGTTAAATTTAGTCCAGTCAAGGTGTTTGTTCAGCTGCTGGAGCAGGAGGTGTGTGTGTGTGTGTGTACTCACTTATGTCCAAATTGGGGACATATACCTAACTCAAGACCAGTTGATTTGGGACAGTAGGAGCAATTGGGGACAAAAGAAATTTTTATTTAAATGAACTGTTTATGTAAATCCTGACACAGTGTGAAGTAAAGTGATATGAATATGAATGAGTGTTGGATTATTGGTCAGGATTTAAGAGATCACACTGGCTTCCTATATGAACATACAGTGTATGTTCATCCACTTCTAACAAGCAAGCATAGACACAGAAAATGATTTAACACTGCAATGGCTCAGTCTGACCACAAGGGGGCAGACTGTAGTTAAATACGGAGTCAACAGGTGAGTGAAAATCAAGTGGCAACCTTCAGGAAAATAAAGCACGTTAACAGCCTGGTACAAAAAATGACTCTAGTCCTATGCTCTAGTCTCTTTAGCTTTATATATATAACACAGTCGTTTAAAAACTGAAATCGTGCAGAATGGAAAGTGACGTCACCTTGATTGACAGCTGTCAGCTGACCGTGTGCTCCAAACATGGAGCTCATCCAGTCACTGAACTTCACCTGTGTTTGTGCTGTTTTTGCCTTTCGGATATTTTTTCATGTAAATCCTGGATAAATAACTCGGCGTGCTGAGCGGTTAACTTTACTAACAGACTGTCCAAATGTCGGCGTTCCCGTTTTTTCCTTTACTAGTAAGCATAGTTAATGAATTAGCATCGGGCTCCAGCTAGCTGTCGCCGGCAGTGTGGTGTCTCTGTCCGGGACGTCTGCGCTGTTTTCTCGGTGAGTTTGTTCTGGTGTTTGTGGAGCTGCTTGTTGGCTGGAGTTTGACTGTGCTGCCGTGTTGACTGTGTTTCTCTCGGGTGTTCAGGAGAGACGGCGGAGGTTGAGCTAAGCTAACGATGCTAACGGTAGCGTCTGTTTGCCTCAGTTATTAAAGCTCTTAAAGCTAACAAGTATTATAGTTTATGGTGTTAATACTTTAGAATGAAAGGCGTCTGTGTGAGGTTGGAAATTACAAACCCTCCACGTTAACTAACGTCGTGTAGTCTTAAACTTGAACTGTGTGTAAATACAATAAAGTTTTTTGTAACTTCAAAATAATATCTCATTTCTGAATGTTTCCAGAAATAACGTTAACCCAGATGTTGTTATAGGTTAAGCTGGAGTGGGTTATTGAAGCTAAACAGTAAAATTAAAAATTGACGGTCCACGGACTCAAAAGTTATTATTTATATTTACTAAACCAGTAACACAATAAAACAACAATATTATAATATAACTGATTATATTCTGATTAATGTATTGTAATGTGTCTGTGAGCTTTATAATAGCTAATGCTGCTTTATTATTATCTTTATTCGTATTCATATTCTTATTGTTGAAATTTATGTTTTTCAAGATGCCAACTTTGCCTGAATCATTTTCTTGCATTTTTCTATTTTCTTCATTTCTCTGTTGGAGACATTTGTTTGACATGTTTGTATCTGAGCTGAGGAAGAACGTGTCCTCTATGAGCTCGTCCTCCTGGAGGCTGGACTCCGTCCTCCTCTCTCTGAGCTTCTGCCTCATCTTCCTGTTGGGCACAGCTGGAAACTGCCTGGTCCTGTCTGTGCTGCTGGGTGGCAGTCAGGTGAGCATGAAGAGCACCCACCTGTTCATCCTCAGCCTGGGAGCTGCAAACCTGATCTTCATCGCCTTCTGTGTGCCGTTCCAAGCCACCATCTACATCCTGGACCAGTGGCTGTTCGGTCCTGTGCTCTGCAGACTTGTGCACTTCATCATTTTTCTCACCATGTATGTGAGCATCTTCACCCTGACGACTGTGTCCCTGGACAGGTGAGTCCAACACAGGTGTTTAAGATTCAAGTGTGTTCCAATAGAAATGTCCAAGATGAACCTGCAAATTCTAGCAAGTTATATCGTACATGTTATCTATTATGGGTGTGGATGGAAAATACTTTATATGTGAAGCTAATTGATACCAACAGAGACCAAACATAGATAGATAGATATCCCTTTATTTGATTTAATAATGGATGGATGATGGATGGATGCATGGATGGATCTTTATGATGTGTTACAGTGTCAGTCAGGTCACATAATTCACAAAAAACATCACGTTTTTTTTTACCCAATCACAATTTTTTTTTTGAAAAAGGCAAATAATATTGAGGAAGTACATTAAAATAGAATAGAAAAAACTAATTTTACACACAAACATAACTTTAACAGCTAAGCTCAGTTTGTTTGTACATTGATGCACCCAAAACCAGATTTCATGTACAGATAGGTGTAATTACAAGCATTCATTTCCTGCATCCTGTTTTATGGTTGTTTTCCTGTTACAAGATTAATCCCAATGAGTTTATTTTAAGTCATGTCCACTTTTTCAGTTTTAACAGAATATGAAAGATATGAAAGTCCGGATATATAGTACATATGTAGTTTTCAAAAATCTAGTTTCTACAATATTTATCACACGAAAGAAGAAAATATCAGTCGACACCACATCGATCTAATGTCTGACACCTTTTAATGATTCATCCCTTTCAGTCCTGAACATCTGGGTCATGTGTCTTCTGCTCTGCAGGTATTTAGTCATCTGCCACGTTTTTTTCGGTGCGGGGTCAAATTATTGACTCTGAGTGGAACTCTGAGTCAGTGACATATTTCTGGCAGAACTGGAACATCCCCGTACACAAGTGGTGTCTACGCCACTTTTACAAGCCACTGCTTCGGAGAGGATTTAGTAAAATAGTCAGCCAATCAGCCGTCTTCACCCAAAAAAATGTCATACTATACATCAGCGTTTTTTTCGTTGTGGGGTCAAATTATTGATTGTCCAAAAAGAGTTGAAAACACCCCCAAAAACAACAATTTCATGCTCAGAATGAAACCTACAGTGGTTCTGAGTAGTTTTAAAGTCAATTTGAAACATGCCAAAAATTCACCCAAAAAATGTCATACTATACATCAGCGTTTTTTTTGTTGTGGGGTCAAATTATTGACTGTCCAAAAAATGGTGGAAATGCCCAAAAAAACAACAATTTCATGCTCAGAATGAAACCTACAGTGGTTCTGAGTAGTTTTAAAGTCAATTTGAAACATGCCAAAAATTCACCCAAAAAATGTCATACTATACATCAGCGTTTTTTTTGTTGTGGGGTCAAATTATTGACTGTCCAAAAAATGGTGGAAATGCCCAAAAAAACAACAATTTCATGCTCAGAATGAAACGTTCACTG
>JBBMOC010000120.1:106513-184962 GCA_037975185.1 Centropyge bicolor
AGGGGGGGGACAGACACCGAAGAGAAGACCGAGGTGCGTTACCTTCCAAAGGAGTGAGGTTAGAGCCCCCCTTTTTCCCATCCAGCCCATGCTGTGAGTACTGTTTCAGAAGGTTCTGAGCCTTGCGAATGGTCCCTGGTCCCATAAATACAGAGACAGAGTCCAGAGGAGGAGGGGGGGGGGGCAGCGAGGTCCAGACAGCCAAGAGACAGAAGAAGGAAGAAGAAGAAGAAAGGAGAGCTCGGAAGTGAGTGATGAGACACAGACACCACCACCGGGACAGGCAGCAGAGGTTTGTATGTGGGGGGGGGGCACAGCCTAGCACCACAGCTACACAACAGGATGACCAGGTGAGAGACAGAACAACTACAGCTACGACACAGCAGGACACGTGTGCTCGGACACACAGCGCCGGGGGCATGTAAGAGCAGAATAAACAGGTTAGGTCAGGTGTAAACATAAACACAGCCATCACATATTAATACAGTCAACAGTCATATCCAGCATTAATCACATGATCACATGTTGTCACACGGTTCAGACAGGTCATACATACATCTACAGTACATTCATGTTGTCAGGATTACAACAGGACATCTGAGCTGGGTTAGTGAGTGAGTAAGCATGGAGCACACTTAAAGCTGCGTTCAGTGATCTCTTTTTGTCCTCGGATTACCCAGAATGCCGTTCTGCCTGTTTACACATGCAGCAAACTGTTTCTCTAAATGAGTCCAATATTGAATTTTAGCTCCATTAGCTCCCATTTGTGACCCCAGCACTCAGCACAACCTGCTGCTGGATCATGTGTTGAAAAAAAATCACAGGTCACAAATGAGGCTGAATCTCCAACAACCTCTGAGAAGGCGAGGAGGCAGCGTCCAGAGCCGATCAGAGAAAAACAGCTGCCTGATGCTGAGACAGTAAATGTTCTGTACCAAACAAAGCTAGAGGCTAAACTAGGCTAAAAAGCTCCTTAAAACCTGGAATCATCACTTCAATCATCCTCTTTTTCAGCCATTTGATCCATCGTTGATATGAAAATATATTGATCAGTGGATCTGTGATGGAGCTTAGGTTGGGTAAGTTAAACATCTTCATTCGTCACTGTCAGAAAACTTCTCTGAACTTTTCCAACTGTTCTTGCAGAAGTGTAGTTTTGACACTTGAGCAGAGGCAGCGGCAGGAGCGAGCATGTTGATGGAGTTCATTCAAACTCAAGCAGCACTGTCGACAACAGAACAACCAGACAGACGGATCTGAGCCTGAGGAGACACATTATCAGCTGCTTGTGTAGCGTTACCCAGCCGTCACAGCACACACACACACACACACACACACACACACACACACACACACACACACACACACACACACACTCTGCACAGCTAACTCACACAAACACTGGAAACTCTGCAGCCTCTGGTTTCATGGTGGCAAACTGCTGCGACACAGTGACTCTTAACAGCAACACAGGAAGTGAACCTGCAGGCTGGACTATTTATTCATCATGTCAGCTATTAGTTCGTTATTACAGGCATCATAAACACTGAGTCTACGGCAGAACAGGATCAGTATTGGGTTGCATTAGATTTACAGATGTTACTAATAAAGTGGACTCTGGATATGTTTGTTGAATTCATTCCACATTTTCAGTCTCTTGCTAAGATCATCACTACACTGTCCAGCAGAACGATCCACAGTGAAACTAGAGGCTCACGTCCACAGACTGAGAACAACCTACGACGTCTCTCCAGAGAACAAACCAACTTCTGCCGTCACAAACTCATGCTGTCACTGATTGGCTGTGAAATGAGGCGTCTGACGGACAGAAGCAAGCACGAGGCAACACACTAAAGCTTTCTGTTTACCTGGGATGTAGACTGTCATCACAACATTGGGATTTTAAAAGAGGAAAGGATGAAGGATTAGTTGGAGCTGACTGTAAAATCACAGGGAAACACAGTGTGGGCTGGCAGTGCTTTACAGTTCAGTGAGGACAACCCCGACCGAGACGCTGTGTAAAACATGAATAAAACAGAATGAAGACTTGACATAAAGTCAACTGAAAATAGCACAAAGTCAATATATTTAAAGTTTGACCTCATCAACTTCACAAATATCTGCTGATTCTGGATCTGACAGCAGCAACATGTTTCAAACCAAAGACTGTGAAAGTTGTGGACTGATCCAGAAACAGCTGTTTGGATCAGTCCACAGGTGAACAGGTTCAGGTAACAGGTGAGAGGATCAGGATTGGGTCTGAAAGGTTTCAGGCTGGAGAGAGGATGGAGAGAGGTTCACCACTTTGTGAACACATGAGTGGATAAAGGAGATGAAGACTTTGTGTAACTGTTGTCAGTAAACACAGTTTGTTTACACATGATGGCATCCTGTTATGTTTTACACAGCGTCCAACGTGTTCGGGGTTGCAGGATAATCAGAGAGATGATGGAGGACACTTGAAACAGAATAACGTGGCTGGATGGTCGTTTAATCAACGAGACACACGATGTGTTGAAGACGTGGATTTCTGAGTGATGAAAGGTGCTGCCATCATTTACTGATCAACATTATGCAGATTCATGCTCTGTTGTTAGACTAAGCTACATTAGAGGGCCTTCACACCACCGTGTGATTGAAGTGGGGTGAGAATGGATTTGGTTTGAGAAGCACACTGGTTGCTGACCTGGTCTCTTGGGAGGCTTTTTGGTTGGCGTGTCCTTGCGTTTGGTTTGGACGGCGGGCGAGTAGAGGATCCCAGAGGAGGCGCTGTTCTTGCGGAAGTGATCTTTCAGGCCTTTGATGGAGCGATCCAGCTGGTTGGACCTGATCTGGAAGTAGACGTTCATGAAATCTGCAGAGGAGAGAAGAGGAGAGAAGAGGAGAGCTTCAGGAAACAACAGCTCGGCTGAAAGTAGGAGTGAGACAATATGTACAGTTTGATCGAGCTAAATCCGTCTGTGTAAGACCTCGGAGACAGGAAAGCTAAAAGAGGACGAGAATAAAAGGAAACAAAGCCAGAACAGGAGCAATAGAGAGCAGCAGTGAACAGGATGTAGAGCTCATGAAATAAAGCCACACCCTGGTTACGTCCATATTCCACGAGCCAGCCGGCGATGCAGATGATGTCCTGGAGGACGGCTTCAGGCAGGTGTTCGAGCACCACGTCCTCCTGGACCTCCAGCTCCTCGTCGACACTGATGGCGTCCAGGATGAGGATGGGGGGAACGGGCTTGCTGTAGCGGGTCAGGAGGCTGCGGAACTCCGCCTCCAGCAGCTCTTTGCCCTTCTCAAAGCGAGCTTTCTGCAGAGAGACATGAACAAAGGGAGCTGGTCGTTACACAAGTGTCTCACTCAGACAATAAACTGCTGTGTAAATGACTTTTTGACTGGTATTGAACAGTAGCTCTGTGGGTCTTTGTCATTAATTTAACAATGAATTTACGACACAAAATATTCTATAATGAGTCATATTCATCTTATCATTTAACTCTCAGCAAGAAGCCGAATCAGCAGAATCCAAAGTCAAAATGTGGAGCTGTTTGTTTAACAGAACAAAAGTTAATACTGTACCACTGTGTTGAGTTCAGGGCTGTCCGGGTTGTTGTCTTGAAAATATTCCACAGCTTTCTGGATCTTTGCAATACAAGCAAGGTACTCATCCAGTCTGCCTGTCGGCCTGAAACACAAACAGCCAGAAGTAGAAGAGTGCAGATCTGCACCAGGCTCACAGGCAAGACGGCAGCGAGGAGAACGACAACAGGGATTTATTCAGATCACACTGGCATCACTGCAGTGGTTCATACATCTGAAGATGCTCTGGTTCAAGATGAGACCAAACTTCTCTATGAATGTCGAAGGTCAATGAGGGCAGCAACAGACCAGGTAAGCCTTTCTTTAGCCGAGCAGATTGGTGGAAATATGCTACATTGTCCTGAACAGAAACAAGATTCTAACTGTGACTCAGTGCAGAGTGACGGAGTCTCACCCCTCTCTGATGATCCTGTCTGTGTCTTTGGCCACGTGGTAGTAACTGATGACGTGGTCCATGCAGGACAGGGTCTTGTCCACATTCTCCTGCAGACGCTGCAGGTTCTCCGTCTGTTTGTGGACTGGGATGATGGAGTTCTCCAGCTGCATCAGGCGGCTCTCGAACGAAGACAGGATGGAGACCTTTCAGGGCGAGAACCACACCAGCACCAATCAGAACTGGACGAGGACTTTAATCTGTGGTCATCATCAGCAATAAGACGTTTACAATAAGAAAGACATGACATGCAGTTTACCATTAACAGCATGGCTTCAGTATTTCAGTATTGTATCTGTATTTTCTGTTTTGGTTTTCAGAAACTGAGAAACGTCACACCAGGACATGGAGACTCTGAGGACTGTTTAAAACCCAGTTTATGACCCTAGCTTAAAAACTATATGTATGTCTATATGTGTATGTGTGTGTGTGTGTGTGTGTGTGTGTGTGTGTCTCCCACCATGCCCTTGGTCAGCTGATCACTCTTCTCCAGGTTTTCTCGGATGAATGACAGCGTCTCTTGTTCCTGTAACATCACACAGAAAAACTGACTAATTTCTCTCGTGTTTACAACCGGAAGTGACCGTTTATTTAGCAGTAAATAACCATTTGAACAGTAAATGGAGCGGGTTTGATGGACATTTTGACTAGACGCCTTGTTTGTGTTGCTTCCTTCCTTCCAGCCTTTCTGACCTGCTTCAGCTTCTCCTCTATCTCTCTCTTCCGGGCGGACGCGTCCTCGGTCGGAATCATCCTGGAGGAAACTCCCATCAAAGGACGGTGAAATAAAGCAGGTTAACACCCAGTTCAGGGCATAAAATTCACAACAACAACGAAGAGTAGATGCTGTTTGTTAACAAGCTAACAGCAGTGAAGTCAAGTGGAGCAGGTGAGCGGATATAAGATAGTGTTCCGGTTAGACTTTCAAAGTAAAATACGCTGTCAGTTGGGTGCCGGGACCTCATTAGATAGTAGCAGCCAGAATGAAAAAAAAAAGATCAAAAGTCGGAATGAATTACGTCATAAACTGGTTTATATCTTCAGAAAGGCAGTGTTACCAACGTTTGTGATAGTAAACTTTGATCTGATGTAGGGTTACGAACTGAATCAATGTTGCTGATCCAGTTCTCTTATTTAAAAATAAAATCTGTGCTTTGGTTTGTAACGTTTGTCTCCAAATTTTCTTCTAAATGTGAAGCTTCTATTTTTTTTCTTCCTTTAAGCGAAATGAATCAGCTTTATTTTGAAAGTAATCTACACCTATTTCCGGTACTTCGAGATTTGACGGAAGCGGCATTTCTCTTCCGGGTTCGAGTGTTTGGAACAAACTGACGCAATGTTTGTTGTGGCTGATAAAAGCATTTTGTTTTATCTTGATCGTTAATCTGCACAATCGTGGCGACGCTAAGAGTTGCGTAAAATACTGCAGGTCTTTCTCAGCGAGAAGACACTATAAAGTGCAATGACCCAAACAAACCGCTGTGGGTCGCTGCAGTTTACTGTAGTAAAAAAAAAAGTATAGACTATTAAATAAACATTAAAACAGAAATAATCAAATGAATGAATACTAATAAAATACAAATTATTAAAACGTCAGCTCAATATTATAAAATGTTTGTTTGCTTATTTCCACAGTGATATTGTTTATTGAAAATAAAAAATATACAAAATAAAAACTACCTGGAAGAACCATATATGACCTGCAACAAAATCTCAGGTTGTGTTTATTTCATATATGTTCTTTGTAGTGATTCATATGATTTCTTTTTAAATAGTCTTATTTCTGTTAAATTCAGACTCAGATAGTGAAAATCCTGCACTTGTCCTCAAACCAACAACAAATACAATTAATTGGATTCAAGATTTTAGAGGGTAACAACGATTTGCAATAAATAAAAACCACCACGTTGTTCAGAAAAATGTTACAAATGTATTAGCACAAAAGAAGATGTTCCACGTAGTTTCTTTACATACATATTTACAAACTTTACACTCGTGCTTTACAACCTTGTCCATTATACAAACAAAAAAGTTTGCTCAATATCTCTTACAAACAAACTACAAGATTTCATTTTATAAAGATTAAAGTTAAGATCAATGAAAACACAAACTAAACCAGATACCAAAGAAAATAAGATATCTCAGGGAGCTGTGAGAACACATGACACATCAATCATCACATCATCAACCTTTCTTATACTCATGCATTTACGCGTCAGTATCAGGCCAAGTCTGTGAAAGTTTATTGCTGAGCTTCAGTTATTGAAAACAGCCACCAGACCTCAGACGTCTCTGTGGAAAACAAAAAGACCTCTCTCTATTAGGTGATTGAGTCACACATTACTTTAAAAAGAAAAAAAACTTACTTTCAGTTCATGTTGCAAAAAGGTTTCTTTCTATGTATCCACTTGCTAAAAGAATATTTATAACAGCATTAAGAATAATGCAAACATGAAAATCGCAGAGCTGGACTCTACGATTCCTCTTCTTTAGACAGCGCCTGTGGATGAAAAACATGACACACATGAGAATTTAAGACACACTAAATGAGACTATTTAGTGTGTTTTAGTCAAAATTTGAGTCACCTGTTTGAGGAACTGTCGTCCAAAATAATTCGTAGCCATATTCTTAAGGCTGGTCTTGGCTCCCACTTTACACCGCACATAACCATAGAGGTTGGCCCCTTGCAACACCACACCCATGATCACTACAGGCTGTGGGGAGGAGGACAGTCACAGCTCAACATTGATGATTTGAAAATGGCTGGTGATATTTTGTATTTCTCTTATTATCAGTGAATCCTATTAAAAGACCAAAACAAACAGTGAATGTCTTGTGTTTTTTCTGTTTGTATTAAGTACTGTGTGCATATCAAAGCTTGACATACAGTACCTTCTTCCTCTGAGCCAAAGAGCTCCATTCTTGTCCAAAAACAATTAAAAACTCATCAGTGAGCCTCACTGTTGCACTGGGTGACATGTTCCCTCATTACCATCAACACACACTGTAATGTATTTGGACCCACACTAGAGCGCCAAATGTGGATTCATCTGCCACTGAAAATAGTCCCAAACAAATCGCCTGTTTTCTTCTTTTTAAGTTTCATTTGTTCAGTTACTAAGCCTTTTAAAAAAGTGAAACACGTGTTAGTCACGTCATTAGGAACCAATGGGCTTGGAGTTGCACAGGCAGGAGGCTGGGAAGTACTGAGAGACAAACTAACACAACAATGGTTTTGGTCTTTTTATGGGATGTAAAGTTGAGGACTTACCACCCATTTAATCTTGAAGGAAAAGAGGGTGCTGAAAGCAAAGATGACCCAGAGGACCGGACAAACAACCAGTCCAAGCCAGAAGATTCGGGACTCAGAATCTGACGCTTGTTGCTGCCCAGTACCCTGAAGAAAACAGGATATTCTCACAGTTAGGACAGCTGGAAATCCTATAAGGCCTGCTGACAGTAAACAAGTGCATTTATCAAGCCCATACAGTACATGAGGTCAGTACCATGTGAGACTATAGACCAACTACTGAAACAATGAAGCACAAAAAGGAGCATCTTACCTTCCTAGACTCAAACACCCAGTGGCTGCGTCCATCATCATCCACCTGGTTCCACCACCGCAGACCAACCATCAATCTCCCAGTGATGTTCTGTAATCACAAATTATATTTTGTCTTAAATCAACATCAGCATGGCAACATGAATCCCTGCTGTGGACTAGAGAAAATCGATCTTGTAAAAGACGAACCTTTACTGCCCAGAAGTCACATGAGAGCAGAAGGATGATTGTCACCATGGGTGCGATGAAACTTTTACTGAAGATCTCACAGAACAGGTACACGAGGATGGCGGTAGCTCTGAAGAAGAGGTGGAAGAAGGAGGCCACTGGATGCCTGGTAACATATTTTAAACAAGATTAATGCAATGTTAAGCATGTTTTAGGTGAAACTATACCAGAGCGCGAGGTGATGTATTCAAGCTACTTGTTTTTGCAACCAATAGTGTATTCAGTTTACTATCAAGTAAAAAGTAAAAAAAAAAAGTAGAAAAGTACGAGATCTTCACATTTGAGAAGCTGGAACAAGCAAATGTTGCCTAAAGCAATTAATCAATGATCACAACAGCTGTTATCAGTCCACTCAGCAACTCCTGAGAGACACCAGTCATCTGTTGACCTACTTAATACTCGTCTTCTTTGACCTTTTCCCCGCATCTTCCTCCGCATCAAACAGAGACACGTCTTCATCATTGGCATCCTGAGGGATCAATAAGGAAGAGGATGAACCCTCAGAGACTCAGGACAGAAAATCAGCTGAACTATTTTGTTTACATTCTGGAAGAAAGTTAACATGTCAGGGATCATATGAGTTTGATCATCAAAGCATGTTTAAATGAAGAATCCGTGTACTCCTTAAAATGACAACAACAATTTACTACCAGCATTTTGTTCAGGAATGCATTTGTAATCAGTAAAATTAGATATTTATGAAAGTAGTGCAGAAGTTCAAAAGCGTCATCTTACGCTAAAGGCACAACTTTAAGTTAGCTTGTCTGTATTTAGCCGGATATGTGACCTGCTAGCTGTTCAATGTTCACTGAGTTTAACAAATCTTATTTACTTTAATTAAACATGACTGATGAAAATACACTAATGGGACGTTAGGTTACTCATCAGGATTGTTTTCGTTGACTTAATTTGTGAGTTGAGACATTTGTTGGATGAATATAATGGTGAAGCAGAGGCTTTAGCTAACCTAACGTTAGCTAAAGATGCTAGCTAACGTTAGCTGGCTATTAGCGACGAAGGTTAAATATAAGTAAACAAAGCGTAAAACACTGTTGGATGTTAATCAGAACAGAACTGTGCATTTATGTGTTTTTTGTTTAAGTGAAGTGAATGTTGGTTTTGTTGAAATGTAAACAGCTGCCACACCTAGCATGCTAGCTAACCACTCAGCAGCATTAGCACGACAGACGTTCACTTCAGCTTATTTCATGCTGACGGACTCATTTTTCAAACCGTTTTAACCCTGTTAGATGACGAGACATCCACTGTTTGTCAAACTCTACGTGTCAGAAAAAATATAAACGTTAAAAATGTGTCACTTACGTCTCTTCTCATGTTGAAATGTGAGCAGGTTCTTCCTGGTTACCTGCCCAGTTGGAACTGACGTCACTGTGTAACGTGGTCAGGTGACCACAACGTGCCACGTCTGTTATAGTGGTTGAATAATGAATTAAACTGGTGCATTTACATTATATATTTATCACATATTACCTCTCACAACTCATGTTTTTATATTGTGTTTGATTAGAATATTCATTGTACATTTTTACACTTCTGCAGGTTTATTTCGATGTACTTTTCTTCTCATGTACTTGCATAATGCTACTTCATACATTCATAACATGCTATGCTTGTAAAGCATTTATTACACATACTAAACTGGTGATGCAAGCAAAACATCTGGACATGATTCGTGTTATTCTGAAAGTATGAAGAACCTGTTAAATCCCTGCACGACAGGCCAACACCCAATTTTACGCATTAATTTGTTCACACAGAACATTGTTATGTCAGACTGCGCTTCAGGCCAAACTGGATTCTTAGCATCAGTTTACTGCATCACACCACTTAATATTACTGTGTTTTACTGCATTTGTACATATTGTACCTGTTCTTTACAGGTGTTGACACATGACAATACATTTTACCTTGACCTTATAAATTCCCTGGTTAGCCGTGAACCTCGTGGCATGTCACTGATAATCAAATAAATCTGATTAATTCTGTCACAACTCGGCGACTTTCTGACGCTCTCAGTGTCGAGCAAAAGCCTGAAAATTACTTTTCAGTTTATCGTTACCTAGGAACTGAAATCCAAACGATCCCATGAATGATGTAAGTGAGCCTGATGATTTGATGTAGAGGGAAACACTGTGAACAAAAACAGACCTTCGTTGGCCAATGAAGACACAAATGTTTATTTGCACACAGAAAATATAGAACACCTCTGAATTCACAGTGTGATGAAAAATAATAATAACAGTCCCAAACGTACACAGAGTATAAATACGACTTGAGCCCAAATATACATAAGACAAACATTCACTATTTATCTTATTAGTTGTACAAAACAATCTTGGCAAGACATGTTTTTTCCTGAAGGTTTCACAGAATAAATCTGTTTTTGAAACAAACATTTTACACAGCAGAAGTCTTATATTGTTGAACTGTCACTTAAATGATCCAAGAACTGACTTTCATCACTTTAATCATTGCTACGCTGCTGTTTTTGAGACAAGTGCTCCGTTTGCAGGTGATGTGGGAGGAGAGGGGCTTTTGAGTCGTAAAGGCTCTCCGGGTGCCACCAAGGCCACGATGTTCTCCTTCTTGGACAACCAGAAGGCCGGGTAGAGCGGCTCCAGGAACTCGGCCTGGTACTCGTGGATGAGCGTCATGGTGTCCTCCACACCGTAGAAAGCCAGGAGGCCTCTCGTGTAGTCCACGTAAACCCCGATACGATTGAACTTCTCTACGTTCAGAGGGGTCTCCACGTCGCTGTGCCAGGTGGAGAAGGTTCGTCCGTTCCACTGGAGACACCAGGAGAAGTTGTTTCCTGTGATGCAGCTGTTGCTCTCGTTGCCTTTGCGGTCGATGCTCTTGTAGGTCAGGCCGATGTGCGTCCCCTCGCCGCTGATGTCTGCCTCGAAGTAATGCCGCCCCAGATAGAAGCTCTCTGTCGCCAGAACTTGGCGCCAGTTCTCGAACCTCTCAGGTACGTCAGGATAAGGATGCTGCCAGGGCGTGGTGTTAGTCACCTTCCTGTTTTCCTCTGTCAGGCGGAGGAACTTGTGAGCCGTGTCCGGGTCGAAACTCACATGGGCGGCATCTGGGAGAGGGTTGTGAAAATGTTAACCGACCTGTGTTGTAATTGTTTCATAAGTCAACAAGTCAGCAAAATACGGCTGAGGTCACAGAGGTCACCATAATGATGTTGTGTTTTTGTACTGTACATTTCAGCTACACTTCAGTTTAAAACGTTATCTAAAACATGATCAGCTTTTAAAATAGAACATTGTTAAACATTAAACTAGTGGTTCTCAACCTTTGCAGGAGGTTTTCTTATGAAACTCTTTGTGTATTGAGGAAGTCGTCCACCTGATTAATCTGATCCAAGGCCAGTTTAGTAGGTCGAGCCTGGCTAACTGGAGCTGGAAACTACTGTCTCCTTGCATCATCCCTGCTGTCTGATCTTCAGTTTTCAGGGTCTTTACCTCAGCGTTTCTATAATCATGACTACAGCCATGACTGCAGCGTCTCAGCCCAGCGGCCCATGCTCAAACATATAAAACACTTACACTTGAGGAAGTCGGCGTGCGTCTCTGGATCTGGTATAGACATGTTCTGTTTGGCTGCAACAATTGCTTGAACTGTCGTCTTTATTCCCATTTTGTCTGCGACGAAAGAAAATACATGTAAGTCCCAGATGACACATCACCATTTACATTCATTTGCATGATCTTTGCCTCCAGTTGGCACGGAAACGCATCACGGGGAAACAAGTATGTGCCGTCTTTCAGCTCCTGTCGGTGGCACACAGAGCAGGTGAGTCATGAAGCACACTCATACCTGAGCTCCACCGCTCTGACACACTGACTGAAAATTCTTTACATGTGTGAACTCGCCCAGACAACAACTCTCCGAACGTGTAACCTGCTGCTGGGTGTGATTCTCCCCGACGGCAGGACGCTTGTCCTGTGTTTTCTTACCGTTCTTGCAGGTCTCTTTAACTTTCTCGATGTATGAAGACACGAGCATGTCACACAGCTCCTGCGTGGAGTCGACGATCACGCGGCTGAAGGAGTTGAGACGGTCCATCAGACCGATGTAGACGCCGGGCAGAGAGACGTCAGGGGCTTCCTTCTTCCACTCTGAATACTCCTGCAGAACAAACACAGTGTGGTTCAGGGACAACATGAGCGCTGCTACGGCCTGTAGGCCTGACCTTGATCCCGGTGCCGTTACCTGTAAGAAATCCACGTCGTTTTTGTTTTTGGACAGCTTCTCCATCTGGCCCTGCGTCTTCTTCAGCTCCGTGCACCTCTGCTCCAGGTGGACCCGGATGCCCTCGGCCTGCCTCAGCGCCTGCTTCTCCTCGCCCTCCAGGATCTCCGTCACCTCCCGCTTCGCCCTCTCCACCACCGCCTGCAGCTCCTCGAACTGGGTCTCGATCACCGCTCGAACCTCCGTCACCGAATGCTGTGGAACAGTTTCAGTCACATTGTATGGATCAAGCTTTACATTGTGGTAGAGGTGGTTTTGTGTCTCTAAGGTTCTGACAGGCAGCAGGGAGGAATGCCTCGGGTCATATGGTGATGTTGCGTAACTGACTAAGGGAATGCTTCGTTACCTCACCGTCACCCATAAAAGCATGGATTTCCACCCACACCTGAGGGAAACCTGTCTGGTTTGGGTGGCTCCGATACCGAAGCGCTGACACTCTGGTGGTTTTCAAGCCAAAAATAGTTGCCACCAACTCATATTTACCAAAGTCTTGTGACATTCATGTGTCATACACACAGCGAGCTCGATCATCCATGTGGTGTGTTTACCTCAATAGAAACTGTGTTGAGTTGAAGTTTGTTGATGGCGTTCTCTGCTGCCGTCACCGTCTTCACCATCTCAGTCTGCTTGTCCCTCAGTTCCCTCTGAGAACACAAGAACAGGCTTCAGCATTCGGCTCCACACAAAAACCACGACCGTGCTGTCACGCTGAAAACATGCCAGATCCTCAGAGATGGAAACTGAACGTATTTGATAAATGTAAACTTCATCTCTTGAGGAAAACTGTTTTGTTTCCTGGTTTCCTCGCGTCTGTGTCAAAGTTCATTTTGCAATTCATGTCTGAATTCCTCGGGCAGGTCCAGACGACTCTGGAGCTGAAGCTCATACTCAAGGTGAATTCTTTTCCACAAAGTTTCAAGCCTGAGGGGAACACGCTGCGACAGGGCATCAAACCCACCATGAAAAAAAATCAACCAAATATGAGTTCAATTATCTCAGACACTGCCTACAGCTGAATGTATTGTCTGAGGAATTTCATTTGGCGAGGGGTAAAAGTCTCCCCCCACTTCTCTTTGTTGCAACAAGACAGAAACACGAAGATCACAAGTGTTTGTTATAATAGTTATTTACTGTGTCGTGCAGCAACAAAAATCCAGTCGTGAATACAAGTAAATCTAAAATCGACTTCATTTATATGCAGATGATCTTTTGATGTATTTAAGCAAAATTGATGTGAACTACTGCACTGAAATGTTGCAGTCTGTAATACTGTCTCATGGATGTTTGTGGGCTGTTGTTCCTGCACTCAGACTTGGAAACATACGGATTAAATTTCACCACAAATCTCTGTAAGCAGCTCCACAACCACCACTTGCACATATGGGAAGATTCAACTGACTGAATTAAGAGGAATGTTTTATATCTTTTATTTAAATAAAAAAAAAAAGTAGTCAGCACTGAGTCAGTAAAATCTTTATATAATCAGATCTGTTTCAGCCTCTAAAGGTCACTAACTTGGCTTTGACATCTTAACTGCTCTGAGCTGATGTGTAGTGAAGCAGAAGCTGAGTGTTTGTGCTGACAAGTGACAACTAATGTCACCAGAAATCCTTCAGAACAGGTCGAGCAAATTCATCGTTTGGCTCCGTGACAAATATCTGTCACAGGCTGCGACCTGACGGCTCCTCAGCTTTCGTGTCCAGAGGGAAGGTGTGACGTAAAGCTGCAGTAGAAATGTTGCCACAGATTGTGTGTTCATCTATAGTTATTTCTGGCACCATGCAAAAATATAATTATCCAGCAATATCTGAAGAAGCCAGAAGGTTGTCTGAGGACACTGATGACTGATCCATTCACACATTCATGTACAACTTGAACCACAAGTAAAAACTTTTTACCAACTATATCTGTCCAGATGATTTCTATGATTTCATATTTGCCGTAATGTTTTCCTTGTGTTGCACAAAAAGAGCAAGGACAAAGTGAACGTGGCCTCATTTCAGAATAGACAGGAAACACTGTCCTCACTCGAGAAGCTGTTTAGGAAGGAAGTTAGTTTGATCGGAATGGTTCAAAGATCCTCGTGTGGAAACAGCCACAGAACAGAGGTGAGTATTCATTCAAACACTGCTCACTTCCTGTTCGACTCAGATGTAAATTCTACTACAGGTGACACCAGAAAACATCGAGCAGCAGGGTTTAACTAAACACAGGTGTGACTTATATAATGAGCTTCTGCTGTGTAAATGTGGAACCTGAGTCTGAGCAGGGAGTCACTTCTCTCCATTGTCCTGCAGGTCTCTTGTTCATGTCGTCCTGTGGGAATAAATCTCTTTCTTCCTTATCAGAAAATCATTTCAACTTCAGTATCGTTCTTTTCTGTTCATGTTCGACTCTTTCAAACAACCTGTTGACTGTTTGCTCTGCAGCTCTAATGAAGCACTTTGAGGTTTTGCAACAAAACACTCTGCAAACAACAGGTGAGGCGGCGAGCTGCAGATCTCTGCAGGAATCCGGGCTGGAATGCTCCGAGCTCAGGGTCACGAACTGTCCAAAACTGAGACAAATGACACTTTGGCTGAAGCTTTCTCTGCGTCAGAGCAGCGAATAGATCCGAGTGTTGAGTTTCCAGAAAACCAAAGAGCCTCGTTAATCAAGCAGAGAGACGACAATTTGATGAGATTTACCGTCACAATTACAGACCTGATTGGATTAAAGCGATCAGAGTTGCATTATGGGACGTGTGAAAACAACTGTGATCTGTTTGGAAGATACAGTTCATCCCCTCATCTCTGGTGCTGAAGGTTACACTCATCAGTTAGACACACACACCGGAGCTTTTCTTCAAAGCTGCTGTGAGATTTCAGGATCATTTCGGAGCTCAGGTCAGAGGCACTCGTGCCGACTCATTTTGTTCATGGGATGTTAAAATTCTATTATCTCTGTTTGCTCAGACTGTGGTGAACTTTGCCACAGGTTGGAAAATAAACAGCTAAAGAAAACACACAGCTGTCAGATAAGAAAAGCACACAGGAGGATTGTACTGGTGTGTTGTGTTCAAATACTACTGCAACTGATGAAGGACCATTATACATATCAATATTCAATAATCAGCACAGCCTCAAACCTGAGGCCCAGGAACCCGGAGATCAGTTTATGTTTCCTGACTTACTGGATGGTTTGACAGTTAGAAATCTGTGAAGAAACAGTTTGTGTCCACACTGAACTGTACCCTGTGACGAGGAGCTGTGAGTGATGTTGCTTCAGTTTAAGAGGTCACAAGTCAGAAAGGTTAGAGGTCACAGTTCGATGAATGATGGTCGTAAAGTAGCAAAGGTTCATTTAGTCTATATTCAGAGATGGAAACATGGAGTTCTACTAACATGAAAACAACCCAGACTCTTACCTCGATCCGCCTGCGAGCCTCCACCACAGGTACGGTGTTGTGGCCCTTGTGGTCCTCGCTCACACAGTCCTGACAGACGCAGCAGGCGTCGGCGCAGCAGTAGAGCTCCAGGGGCCACTTGTGGCTCTCGCAGGTTCTCCTCTCGATGTCCCTGAGCGGCTCCACCAGCCGGTGGTTCTGGAACTTCGGGTTCTCCAGGTGAGGCCGGAGGTGGGCCTCGCAGTAGGACACCAGGCAGGTGAGGCAGGACTTGAGGGCCCTGCAGGGGCTCTCGATGCAGGAGTCACACACCACGTCGTCGGGGCCCAGAGGTTCCTCCTTCACCTCCTCTGTCTCTCCGTTCTTCAGCTCCTCGTCCGTCTGCGGCTCTGCCTCCTTCTTCTCCTCCTCAGGCTTCTTGGGGTCTTCGGACTCCTTCAGATCCTCCTGGATTTTGGTCTCCTCTGCCGCCTTGGAGTCCTGACTCTGCTCCTCTTTGCTCTCGATGACAGGAGCCTCCGTCCCGTTCTGTTTGGGGCCGTCAGCGGGCTCAGGCTTGTCGGGGCTCGGTGGACATCCTCTGTCCTGGGGGCAGGAGCTCGGTGCACCTGAGCCGGGAGCTGCTTCCTCAGCTGCTGTGTCTGCCATGTCTTCAGTGAGTCAGCTTCACCTCCACTCTCTGCTGCTCTCTCACAACAACTGGCTCAGCCACTTTTTGTCCACCGGCAGTCCTCAGATCACAGAGGAGCCCGGAGAGCCACACCTAGAGGATGTCAGTCAAGGCTCCCAGTTTCAGTCTGAATGCAATCCGCCCCTTCAGCACTCACATGCAAGCAGGCGGGCCAGCAAACAGAGATACACCCACACAGGCACGGCCCTCCCCTCTCCTGGAGGAAGAGACCGCAGGGTGGAGCCCGCACTGCAAATGACGGAGTGAGGTGTAGGGTTGCTCTCTCCCACATGCACTGTGTTTGAACATGAACTAAATCTGAGCGAGTCGGATTGTTCGCAGATGTTTTTCTTACCTCACTGATGAGCTCATTAACTCTGCTGTAGCTCTTAAATCCTGACTGAGGAAACCACTGCTGCAGACCTTTGTCATGGGAACATCTCTGCTGCTCCAAAGTGCAAATGGAAAATCCAGAGAAAATGTAAATATGTCGGAGTGAATCATCGAGATCACAAAGCAACACGGGAGCGGACGCTGCCACCATGTGACCAGAGCCGGAGGTTGATCACAGCCAAGGAAACTCTGAGTGAAAGTTATCTGCTGAAGTGAACAATACCACACATTCAAGACTGAGAGAAGTGAAAGAGGAACATGGAGAGCATGTGATCCTGTCATTAATCACATGTGTGTTCAGCCAATCACAGACAGGGAATCAGCCCATTGTCCTTTTCTCATGTTCTCTATGATGATGTGATTTATCTTCATCTAAAAGCATTTCACACATGAGCTGATTAACAAAAACGTTCCGACCATATAATCAAAGCTGAAGTGACAGAAAATTGGCCAAAATGGATATTTTTGAATAGAAATGTACAAAGTATACTGACTGTGTTTGCTCATGTTCTGACTTAATGAGGTGATAATGTGATCAGTGCCCCCAAGTGGAAACACAAATCTGTCGTGTGTGTGTGTGTGTGTGTGTGTGTGTGTGTGTGTGTGTGTGTGTGTGTGTGTGTGTGTGTGATTTTTATCAGTTTCAAATCAATTATGAATAATTTACTTTTAATGTATTTGAAGGAGTGTCACTCACAGAGCAGCTTGATAAAGGCAGTACAGACATTTGGATACTGGAACATAAGAAAGTTTGTCAATAAAGTCGAATGAACAAGTTTAATTCTTGAAAATTCATGTTAAAATGTATCAGAAAAATAAAACACACGGAGACGCCTCTGTGTTCTGACGGCATGTGGAGTCACTCCAGAGCAGTGGAGGATGTGCCTTTGACTCGAGGGCACAGAAACGTTTGCATTGACGACAACAACAACAACAACAACAACAACAACAACAACAGCAGCACCAACATCTGAAACAGGATCAGTGGTTTAAACCAGCCGGAGACTCAGACACAGCACGAAGGACGAGTTGGACAGCTTGGGACATAAACTTGTTTGCTTTGTTGTTGAGAGTCTGATGAGAAGATCAGCATCACCTTGTCTGTCTGTCTCTGTCTCTCTCTCTCTGTCTACCTGTCTGTCTGTCTGTCCATCTGTCTATTTGTCTGTCTGTCTGTCTGTCTGTCTCTCTCTCTCTCTCTCTCTCTCTCTCTCTCTCTCTCTCTCTCTCTGTCTGTCTGTCTGTCTGTCTGTCCATCTGTCTATTTGTCTGTCTGTCTGTCTGTCTGTCTGTCTGTCTGTCTCTCTCTCTCTCTCTCTCTCTCTGTCTGTCTGTCTCTGTCTGTCTGTCCGTCTGTCTGTCTACCTGTCTGTCTGTCTGTCTGTCTGTCTGTCCGTCCGTCCATCCGTTTGTCTGTCTTAAAAATATCTGAACTGCTCCTTTAATTTGAATTTTCAGTCTATCCTCAATTTCTTTTTGATTGGTTTGCTTTTAGTTGTTAAATTGAAACATTACAAATTACACTAAAGCCTGTAAGAGAGCGTACATTTGTTTCTAACATGTTTTACTTTCTACCTTTGTGCCTAGTTTCTCTAAATTTGACCTTAATAAATCATTTGAAGTGAACATTTCTCTTTGTGTGTCACAGAGCCAGCAGGTAGCTCCAAGCTGAATTCTTACATGAGACAGATCTCAGGTCAGTTTGAAAGCTGTGATTAATCTCCTGGATGCAGGAGCAGTTAAACCCAGTACAGTCAGCTTTGGGTTGAGCTTATCATTGTGCTATTCATTAAATCACCTGTAGAAGTGGAGGATTCCCTCTCAGTTAATATGATCATTAAAAACTCTACCATGAATACTTCATGTACATGTAGCAGCTACATCATCTGTGCTATTGATTAAACCTGTTCTGTGTGTTAGAGACTATGTTAACCTGGTAGTAACACGTCGGCAGAAACGACGCTGAAACGCTGAGGCTTGTGAATCTGCAGCAGCCGTCGTCAGTCTCTGTCACTGCACTCCCACCAGCTCCGTGATCGGGGGAGCAAACACCATCAGTTCCTGGTATTTGTGGAAGAACAAGTGAAGACGGGAGAGGTAGGTGTCCTCCTGGTACGGGAGCTTCTTCTCAGCCAGGTACCTGGACACCAAGGGCTTCACCTGCACAGACACACGAGCAGACAGTGAGGAGACAGACGGTCCACACACACACACACACACACACACACACACACACACACACACACAGACAGACAGACAGACAGACACACACACACACACACACACACACACACGCACACACACACACACACACAGAGACACACACACACACACACACACACACACACACACACACACACACACACGCACACACACACACACACACCATGATCTGTCAGCAGGTTAACGTCATGTTGTCCTCACCGTCACTAAAATGCTCTGACTGACTTTTTAACTCAGGCTATGTAATATATTTTACTATGTTTTATTTTAGTATTATACAGTATTATGGTCTTACAGTGATACTGAGTGTACTGTGTTTTATTGGGGATATTTTAAAGGGACACTCCTGAGGTTTAGTATTGCTCTCCCAGAAAGTCCGAGGCCTCACATGAGACATATTTTTAAAAAGATTGTCAAGTTTGATCCTGACATTTTGTCCTGAGTGTGACCCAAATCACTGAATCCAACATTTCCCACAATTCAACTCAGTCGATTCACGTCTGGAAAATAGTAAGGTCTTTAAAAAATTGAAAGAGTCACGTCCTGGTTGAGATGAAACGATGGCATCGCTACAACCTCATCCAGGTGATTTTCTCTCGACGCTGCTCCACGTGAGTTTTCACAGGCTGAGCCGAACTCACTGTTCACTGACACTCGTGTGTGAAGTCGTGGGAGTTTCCCTTTAAACTGCGAACACGTGTGTGTTTATAGTCTCGTCCACAAATGGAGCTGAATATAAAACCGACCCAAAGGAAGGAGAAGTCAATATCACTGTGGTTCTTATCATCCGCTCTGTCGGTTAATTGTGACATATTGGTGTAATTATCATCATAATCAATCATGTGTTTCCTGTCAGCAGCTTTATTGGAATATTAACTTGAAGTAATTATTGGTGCACAAAGGCAAAGTAATTCTAGTAATTAGGTTATAAAAAGTACATAAAGTACCTGTCGGTTTTCATTCTACTAGTATTATTGATTAATGGAACCAGACAAACTCTCAATAGAAACCAACAACACACTGACTCTGCAAATTCAAAGTGCTGACAAAGCCACTTCCTGTTTGTTCCGACCTCTGAACTCATGAATCTTAATCGAACAATTGTTGTAAACTTTCCCACCTTCAGACACATGTGATCGGAGAGGAAGGGGAAGAGGTGGTGCTCCACGTGGCAGTTGATGAGCGAGTGCCCGAACATCCAGTCCAGCAGGACGTTACGGGGCAGGTTCAGGACGCCGTGGGTCATCTGGTAGATCCTCTTCGGCCGACGGGTCGGAGAGAACATGTGGAGGCCGATGTGCTGCAACGAGAAGACGAGTCAGGTTCAACGATTATTTCAGAAGAACAGGAGGAAAACATTTTTAATTACATGAATATCAACACTGCTGCTGTCAGCCACAGAAAGTCCAGCTGTGATACAAGACACTCAGAGTCCAACTCATATCAAGACACGTCTCACTGTGATCATCAACACGATCATCAAACGCACTGAAGATTACATTTATGAATTAATGACAAATACAATAAAACATGAGTCTGGTAGTCAGATCAGTGCAGTTCTGAAAACTTCACTGAGCAGTGAATTAAATTGCACAAATAGGGTAAAGGTCAAAAAGGTCGACCGACAGAATCTCCCCCTGGTTAAACAATAACTGTTGATGATGTCATCAGGCTGTCGAGCAGCTCACTGTGACATAAACAGAGAAGTCATGACTGAAGCAACACGTCTCACAAGAAACAATTCGATTTGAGAGATTATCACAGAGAATCCTGGAATATTAAATCTGCACCAGTGACCAGCTGCTCCACACTGCCCCCACCTGGCCACCTGACCTCTCTGCATCACACTGAGAAGAACCTGCCTCATTCTCGCCTCAGTTAGATGATGAAACACAGATGATCCCAAACCCTGTGACACAAAAAGATGGAACCATGGGAAAATCCACCTGTTCCTTTTACTGACTTCCTAAAAAAAAAAAAGAAATACTGAGAGACTTCGGCTCATTCGAAACTCAGCAGCTGAGTTAACCAGAACCAGGAGGTCACGTTCGGCCACATTAGTCCAGTTTCAGCTGCTCTGTTCTGGCACTGATCCTATTCAAATTTCCACAAAGTGACACACAGTGAACCTGCGGCTCACGGGGCCCCTGATGTCCGGGGCCACAGGGTCACTGTCTGCTTTGTTTGGTTGGTAAATTCATGAATCTGCTCGATCACATGGGATTCAAATTCCTCGAAATTTAATATTTGTTTGGCGCCGATGAACCAAACCAACAAAAAATTGCCTGTTTGCATGAACAGAACAAAGATAAAACAACACTCTATGTTCTTTTAGTGTTACATATAAAAGAATGGAGTTTTAGTAAACAGTGTTTTTAAATGAGACACAAACCGAACTAAAGGTCGTCCTTGGCTGGAAGAACAAGGGAACACTGAGTTCAGGGGGAAACACAGGACCGGGGCCAACAACAGCACCAGGACTCAGGAGAGAACAGGTTTTCAGTCCGACCCCCAGAGAGAACAAACATTTCCCCGCAGACTCCAAGAACCTGTGTTTTCTAATCCACCTTCACACACTTTGATCGGAACAATGCACAATGACCTGCAGGACTCGGACTCCGTCTGGGGAAATCATGCATGAATTGTTCCTTTTTATCCCTTTAGTTCCCCGACCGGTCGGATCTCTGCGAACACAAAGCTGCATTGAACAAAGTTTCTCAGCAGGCCTCATAACAAGAGCAGCTCTGAGAGAAAATGACAGAGTGAACTTCACCAGATCTGTGAGAGGAGAAAAAAAAACGTCTGCCTGCTTACAGCACGTCTGTCCATTTAGTGGCTGTTCTGGAGCTTTCAGTCAGGTCACATGATCAAAATCAGCAGGTGGGTCATTCCAGAATTGGAGGACATTTTGGCTTCCAAATTCTTGAAAAATAAACCTTCACTTCTGCTACATATTCATCAATAATAGGTAATAAACTATCAAAAGCTTGATTAGCTCAGCTTACAGATAAATAGTACAATTTTTCTCACATGATTTATTTGGTGTTTACAATACTTGGTGCAACGTTACTCATATCACAGTAACAGGGTTGCAAATCCATCCTAATGTTAGCTTTCTCTCAGGAGTAGAAGCTAGCTGCTTAGCTAGCTGTTACTGCTGAGGAAGAGGACAAACTTACCTATGAAAATAAGTAAAGAATTTTTTTTTTTAATTGTCTTATTCTGATTATAGGCATAACAGGGTTGCATGAGGTAAAGTGAGACATTCAATCAAGGCTAACTATGTTATAAAAATATGAAAAATAGAAGAGAGGACATAACTTTGCTCTACTCATTCTTTTGGAAAACTGTTTGATGATGTCAAGTCCAGCATATCATGTGATTCACTGCTTTCTTCTTCTTCTACCATGCTAAAAAGGTTATGGTAACAGGGTTGCGTGCATGTTGGGGGACACATGTTCCATGAATAATAATTATGATTTGAAATATTATTTTTATTAAAACAAATGTTCCCACAGCTACAAGAGACAGCAATGAAACAAATAATACCAAAAAAATGAAATTTAAATTTCATTTTAACTGTTTTATTTGAAATTCAATTTGGTCATTAGGGGGAAGGGACAAGAGAAAAATGGCATTTTAGGGGGTACTCCAGACTTATTTTTAAAACTATTTTCAAGCATTCTTTTCTTTTAGTTTTTTTAGATTTGCTCTCAGGACAAGTAAATTTACTCAGAAACTGCATGTTTTATTATTTTGTATGTGGATCATTTAAAATTTGATGGGTGGGACGTAAAATGTCCTCCAATTCTGGAATGACCCAGGTGGATTTTAACCAAGCTGCCGTAGAAATGTAGAAACTTCTTCCTGTCCTGTTAGCATGTTAGCATGTTAGCATGTACCATGTACAGCATGGAGTGATCATGTGCAGCACAGCAGGTATTTCTCACCTGGAAAATGTTGACGTGGATGTACGGCACCGAGAACATGGCTCGGCACACCAGCATGCAGAGCAGAGCGCTGAGGGGCGACAGGAAGCCGGAGACGTGGATCAGCAGCCAGTACTGCGAGTACAGGCCCAGTGCGACCATCAGCACGGTCCGGACCACGTGAGCCGGCGAGTGTCCTCTGAGGTGAGCTGCAAAAACACAGAACCGTCACAGGAGTGAGAATCAACTGGCACCTGAGCGAGAGAGGCCAGGTAACACCGGCCCTCCAGCCGGATCAGACGGTCAGAAAACTCTCTCAACTTCACGCTGACAATCACAGTGAATGTTGAAATATTTGAGTGAAGCCTCCTCGGCCCTCCTCGGCCCTGTGGCGCCTCTTACCCAGTGCAACGAGCGGGGTGATGATGGGCACGGCCAGGGGGGCTATGAACAGGTAGACAGTGCGGGGCAGGAAGGGCACCTTCCATACGCTGGAGTCACCCAGTCCAATGACATTAGTGTGAGCATGATGCATCTTAATGTGGCCCTGGATGCCGGCTCGCGCTGAGAATGAGCCGCAGATCTGAGTGGATGAACACAAGGACAGACTGGCTGAACGTCCAGACAACAAGGCCGTCACTGATGCAACACAATCAATGAACATTATCAAGCAGGAAACTCAGTGCTGCTATCGACTGGCTCACTGTTAGCATGATAACCCTAACAACAGGCTGAGGGCAAAGGACAGCACAGGATATGATGACATGTTGTTTACTTGACTTCGCTGAACATCTGAAGTCGCCGGTTCAAAAGGTCACTGAACTGCTCTGAACCCTCATTAAACACAGCTTTAATAAGCAGATCTGGTGTTCAACTGTAAATGTCACTGTGGCCGGGGTCGTGTTCGGCCTGGCCATCATGGCCGAGCATGATGGGAATAACAACCGACCCAGCAGGAGCTTGGCCTCAATGACAGTTCATTTCTGAAGCTCTCACCTCGATGAAGAAGACGGCCCAGAACTTGGCCCAGGCCTGCGACTCGCTCAGCGCCCCGTGGCTGGCCAGGTGCGTCCCTTTGACGGTGATGACGGCGTGAGCCACGCCCATCAGCAGCATGCCGGCCGAAAAGCACAGGAGGTGAGAGGAGGCCAGCAGGAGGAAGGCTGAGAGAGATGAACAGAGAGACGAACAGAGACACGGACAGAGACACGGACAGAGACGCGGACAGAGACACGTCAGACAGACGTCCTTCAGCTTGGCAACAGGACACATTATCTCTGCATTCATACAGTCTCTTTATGTTGACACTGACTTTGAGTGTGTGCACCAGTGATGAGACTCATCATCATTACACACAAGACAACAGCTGCCTTCTTAAGTTAACATGCAAAACAAAGCTGCTATGATCAATCTGTTGACGTGCTGTATAATGAGCAGAATGTATCAACCTGCAGCTGTAGTGTTTGCTCTCTCTCTGCTCTTGTCGTTTCCAGCAGCTGTTTTCAGTGACCAAGGTGTAAAATCCTAACACACCTCCTGCCGACAGACACTGTTAGAGACTGGGAGGTGAACATGGATCACAGCTGAATGCTCCATGTTTGCTGGATGTGTAAACAGTTTGCTGAACCATCTTAGCTGCAGGTTGGAGTGTGTTGTGTTAGCTTGTTATCATGTTGTAACAGTGATGTTCACAGTTCAGGCTGACTGAATCCACTGTGTTGGACGAGTGGAAACTCTGACTGTTGTTGTAAAGTTCACCAGAGTTCAGCTCACACTCACTTTCTTGTGACCATAAATGGTTATTTTAATGTTAATCCATCCAGTGGTTGTCAGGGTCTTTGACTCGGGGCCAGAGTGGATCGACAGAGCAGCTGACTCCGCCCGCCGCAGCAGCCGCCGACAGGCAGGAAGACGAGCAGGTGGAGGAATGAAACCTCACCTTTAACTGGATGTGTCATCATGACATCACTGTGTCGTGTTTCTATCAACATCCATCTGGTGCTCATGCAGGTTTAACATTAAATTCCCATCATCCCTCAGGTCAATATCCAGGAGCATTAACACAGTTCTTCCTGTCTGCAAGTTCAGTTTGCTGCTAAAATGACCTCAGTCTGATCACGTTCAATAGTTAATGAGATGCAGCAGAGACGCGGCTGCACTGAGGGAACAGTTTGGTCTTTTTCACTGAGATAATCCTGCAGCACAAGCAGCCGGCGCCGCTCCTCCGGCTCCGTCCACCAGCCGGGTCAGGTGACACCTTCCTTCTTGACCCAATAAAACTGTGCTAATATTCTCACCTCCGATTTCAAAGCAGCCTATTTCGAGGTGCTAAGTCAGAAGCTCTGTGATACAGTGACAGACTGATTCAAGTCAAAGTGAATATTTCTTTACTCTTAAACAGTAAATACACTGACAGAGACTCTGTGAATTCTGCAGGAACATAGAGACTCAGTCTGGAGCAGGTGTCCTGTGCTGGAAGCCGTCAGCTCCACTGATCCAGTGACATGAGTGACAACAGGCACTCGTCCTAATTGAGGTCAGTATCTGACCACCGGTGACCCAGATAGAGGGGGGGGCCATGGGAGACTGTGGTGTGTGAACCAGCCAGGACTGAGAGAGCTGCGTTCGTGTTGTCGACATGTAAACAAGCTCCATGAAAAGTGATCATGTTTCAGATGACATCGATTAATTATTGAGACAATTAGTGGCTGAAATTATCGGTCGATAATTGTATTTCATCAATATTAATTAGAAACTGATTCATGAATACAAGGAATAGTTAAAATAGTTAAAGTCAAAATGAGAGAATTTCACTGGTTTCAGTTCGACAGTGAACTGAATATTTGGAAGTTTTGGACAAAATGAGCAAATTGAAGACATCACTCTGCAGAATGGGAAGTTACGACTGGCATCTTTTGTAATTTCATAGATCAAATGATGAGTGGATTTTCCTACAGTATAAAAGCTGCAGTGTAGACAGCACAGTAACTAGTTAAAAGGTTTGTTTTGACCTGAGCAGGTTGACGTTGGTTTCAGCCATAAAACAACTCCAAACTGTATCAGACATTTCTCGATCTGGTGCCAACTTGTCGTCCCCTCTCTCACTGACATGCCCTGACTGTGGACTGACTGAGGACGCAGAGCGTGACCCCGGCAGCTGTGTGGAGTTTCCACTGACTCTTACCCGGCGGCAGACAGAGGAAGGCAGCTGCCAGGATGCTGCAGTCGACCCCCCTCCTCTCCCACCAGCTGCTCTCCTTCACCATGGTCTGCACCAGCCTGGTCAGCTCCATCATCAGGGACTCCTTCTCCACCTCCTCACCACCTGCCCCCCCGTTCTTCCTGCAGTCCTCCTTCATCTCTTGGCTGCACTCTGGCTTCCTCTTGACCAACGTCTCCGCCGCTCTCCCACCTCCTCCCCTCTCATCCCTCCACTCCTCTGGGACACTCTGCATGTCAGCTCCTCTGCTGATGACCGGCTCCATGCAAAGTCACCCTGCCGTCTGCGTCCTCTGGCCTGCAGCCGGTGCTGAGCGCTGCCTACACGCTGCACCCTGAGCAGAAAGTCCACAGGTCAAAGTTAGCATTGCGAAAGTCCTTATTGGCGAGGAGCATTGTCAGAGAGGCCCAGCCCCCTTCCTGCTGCTCCGGAGCCTCGTGGACCCTCCTCTCCTCTGCTGCCTCCTCCTCATCTCTCTTGCACCGTTTCCTCTCTTTTTTTTCCCCTGTCAGCTGACTCCTGATGCAATCCAGCAGCAGTGGAATTTATCGTCCCGCAGCCTGAAGACGAGAGGCAGCCGTGACGTGATGGATCCAGAAACCTTCACATACACACACACACACACACACACACACACACACACACACACACACACACACACACTGGGCTCCGAGCCTCCGTCCTGTGCGGTGCCTCATACATTCTGCATGTCGCTCACCCCCTCTGTGTTCCTTTGTGTCAGCTCCCCTCCCCTCCCCTCCCATCGCTGTAACCTTGGCAAATGTCCTGGGAACGGAGAGGGAGGACGGAGTGGATTAACAGTGGCTGTTCAGTTGTTTCTTCACTGGGGGAAAGGTTCAGAGTGAGAAGCAGAGGATGCTGCAGTGCAGGAATGTGCGCTGCTCGCTGGGCTGTGTTTACATGTTGGCGTGGTCACACTATATATATATATCTGTGTGCACATATCTAATGTCAGCGCTGCCTTTTGTTTTCTGGAGACGGGCCAGTGTTCTGGGCTCCAGGCCACGCTGACTGCAGCGCGCACTTTAAAAGACACAGTGTGTGTTCAGTCCAGGGCAGGACGACAGGTTGTCTGACGGCTGGCCCACAGCCTCGGGCACTAACCGTCCATCAGGGTCCATCAGGGTCCATCAGGGTCTGCCTGTTTGTGCAGAGAAGCCAGATACTGACACATGAAGAGGTGAAACAAAATCAGCTGCACAGTCAACCACCAAACAATATTTGTCACATGTTTTAATAAAAGTGAATTCTGGATGCGGCTACATCTTCAGATACAAAAACACATTTTTACCAACATTCATGCACAGTCACACTCTCAAGTGCACAGACAGACGGAGCTTCAGTCAAACCAAATACACCCCAGAGCAACCTGAGATAACAGCCTTATCTAGCACACGCTCACATAAGCCCACAGTTCCACCTCATTGTCTTCACTATCGCAGCAGTGTTTGCAGAGCAACAGTCACTCCACAGCTATTTTCATCCACAAGTAGTCAGCCATGTGCCGTGGGGTCAAACAACACCTTTACATTAAGAAAACTGTACAATGAAAACAATATACTAAATGAATTAGGTACATTGACTAATACATAAATTATTCATTGATGCATGAATAAATACATATGCAAAGGTAACAGGTGTGACAGTAACAGGCTGAGGAACAGGATCCGTTCAAACACACGACACAGTGTGTGTGTGTGTGTGTGTTTGTATTTGTGGCAAAGCTTTCCCAAAAAATCTTTATTCCTTCTTTTCTAAGTGTCAGTCAGGTGACTCTGTGTTGCCTTCACTGACCGGACTGTGGAGGAACAACCAGCATCACGTATGTGTCCTGTGAATAAACAGAGAAAAAGAACATGAAGTTTGACTGAAATTACATTTCTATCCTTCATGCTCGTGCTTATTATTGTTCTTTGTGTTCATGAGCTTGTGTGTTATCCCATATGGTGAAAGGTAGGGCCTCTGACCTCATGATCACCTCAGGGGCTGATAACGCCTCATGCTTAGCAGTTAATTTTCGTCCATGGCGACACTATGGCGACAGAATGATGTCGAGGGAAGAGCAGCCTGTCCTTCTCCAAACGATAAGTTAGTCTTTCCCTCTCGACCATGAAATCAGGCGTTTGTCATTAAGAATGTAAGCTTCCTCTTATCTGTAGTGTCCGAGCCTCCTGCACACTCTGTCTCCTTGAACAGCACTTGCACTGCAGACTCTCTGTGTGTAACCTGGTTCTGATCTTCAGACGGTTCCTGAGTTTGCTTTTTTAATTTTCCTAACAATGACTGATAAAATGTATAAGATATCAACATAAGTGTTGTGTTACTAAAATATCTCAATGGACTTCAAAACTCTAAAACCTCCTCGCCTGTATCACAAGTCACCACTAGATGGTGTCATTCAGCCAATAGAAACGCTCTCTGGTCCTGTGGAGCTTCATGTAAAAAGCTCCACCGGCACAGCTGTTTCCAGTTGTTCTGGATGATTAGATCAGGGTGAAGTTTGGGTGGAGCCGTGTTTCCTCTGGTAACTGAATCCTCTGTGCTTAAAAGAATCATCTGACTGTCGCACCCAGACAAACGCAACAAGTATGAGTGACGTTAGAAGGATGTCAAACATGAACACACTGTCCTCAACAAATACTCAGATTAAATGGGAAAATCCATGTGGGAGTCACATGTTGTTGCTTAAAGTCGACAGTGAGATGCAAACTGATTCAGTTCAGCAGATTAAACCAGAAACAACAGGACAACAATAAATCCTTCCTTTATGCAGCTGATCATCATCAGGTCTGCTGACGTTGTGTGAGACAGGATTTCATTTAGCGGAGTTCATTTTGGAAGCTGCAGTCTGTGGTTTTCATTGGATTCAGCAAAGTGCAGCTGCAGGTGGCTAATACAGATCAAATGTTCGGTCAGTACACGTATTTCTTTATTTTCATAGCTATATATCATTATATGGTCACTTAATTAAATAAATCTACAAATTACAACGTGAAAGTCTGTTTTTGTTTTTGGAGCATTTAGCAGCTAAAGAGCCAGATATTTCCCTCAGGAGCAGGTGGAGAGCGAAAACAGAGCTAAAAGATTGGACTGACACTCATCATGTGACCAGAAACTGGCAGCATGTGTTTACAGCACGGATGCATTGTGGGAACTGAACAACAGACTCCAGATTACGTCCATTCACTTGAATCAAAACAATGAAAATTAGCCAACCCTGGGTGGAACTAATAAACTAGGGCTTTACTCTAGATTTAGTATCAGCTTTAACAAAGCCCGTCCACACCTGTTCATGTCCTCACAGCTCAGTGATGTCATCTCAGGTAAACTCATCTACACTGATGATGCAAACAACAACAGAAGCTAATGTGTGAAAACAAATATTCATCTGGTAGAAACAGACGAGTCCACACTGACCTTCACAGCTCTGTGTCTTCGATGGCCTCCGGCTCATCGAGGGTGTCCACACGTCTCCTGCAGGCGTCCAGAAGTTTCTTCCTGGGGCCCAGAGGAATGTGAATGCTGGCGAGGTCGTGATCCGAACAAAGCAGCAGAGCCTGCAGGTCGATCTTCTCCCTCCTGAAGATCTGCAGGAACTCTCCGAGGCTCTGAGAGGCCAGGAAGGTCTCCAGAGGACTGTTCTCGGGCTCGAAGTCCTGATCCAGCTCCAGCTCCGCCTCCTCCCACGGCAGCTCCTGCAGGTTTCTCTCCTGCAGGCTCAAGGCGCTGCCGATGCTGTCCTCGTCGAAGCTGGGCGAGCGGCGAGGCAGGTGACCTCGCAGACGGACGTTAGGCGCCCGGCCCACGGGTTCGCTCCCCGCTACGCTCCCTTCGTCCCGAGCCCCGATACCA
The DNA here is from genome assembly GCA_037975185.1 of Centropyge bicolor. Lineage (NCBI taxonomy): Eukaryota > Metazoa > Chordata > Actinopteri > Pomacanthidae > Centropyge > Centropyge bicolor. The sequence goes on from JBBMOC010000120.1 coordinate 136,306, forward strand.
AACATGCCTCCACTCATATAGTTCCTCCTGAACACCATGGTGCCGAGCCCGGGTCGGGTGAACAGGGAGTCGCGTCCGGAGTCGGCGCTGATCTCCGAACACGCCGCCTCGTGGAGGCCCGGGTCGCTCATGGCACGGGACACGGTGTCGGCGTCGTCGTCATGGTCGCGGGAGAACATCTCGCGGATGTTGAGGCGCGACCGCTCCCGGGGGTTGGCGTACGTGCCCTGTTTGAGGAACATGACGTCGTTGCCGAGCTGCAGGCCGGACAGCGAGCGCACACTTTTCCTCCCGTCCTCGTAGATCTTGAACATCCCGTCGACCTGCTTCTTCTTCTCCAGCTTCCTCTGAATCTTGGCCTTGCCCTTGGCTGTGGAATGCAGCGTGGCCTGAGAGGAAACATTAAGAAACATTGATAAACTCCACTGACATCACTGAATGATGATCTATAAATCTCACACAGGAAGTCAAAGAGCCCCCACCTGCGAGTATGGCATGTTGGAGGTGACGGTGTTGAACTTGCGGCTCAGCGTGCTGCCGCTGGTGTAGCTGGAGAAGCTGATAGCATCCGAGTTGTCTAAAGCCGCCGACTCCTTCATGAACTTCCTCTCCATGCGCTCGCGGTGCTTCTTCTGGAGCTTGGCGCACTCTTTGATCCGGCGCTCGGCGGCGCGGAACGCCCGGTCCTTCAGTTTGCCGATCAGCTTCGGGTTGAGGGTGATCTGCTTGGCGGCGATGGAGTCCAGGTAGCGAACACAGTCCATGTGTCCCTTGGTGGCGGCCATGTCCAGCGGCGTGTGGTAGTCGTTGTCCAGACACCAAACGTTGGCACCGAAGGCCACCAGGAAGGACAGGCAGTTGTGGTGGCCGTTGGCAGCTGCCAGGTGAAGCGGCGTGTTGCCCCAGATGTCACACTTGTCCGGGTCACCTCTGGAAGACAAGAAGCCATGTTGGATTTCAGTATTTTTGTTTTGCAGCTCTAGAGATTTTTGGATCATTGTTTTGGTTTTTCAGCTGCGACTCTGCTCATCAGCCTTTTTCTGAACGATCAGACAGAGCTAGAATCTGATAGATTAACTTTACACAGCAGCATTTCTCTGTATGATGACCAAGCGGCAAAAAGCTGCAGTTCCTCAAATAACCACTAGAGCAGACTGCAGAAGGGAGTCAATTACATTTGAGCCCCATGTTAAAATGTCCGATTTTATGACAGAAAAAAACATATTTACAGCCTGGTTCAAAACATGGCTCTAGTCTCATAAGCTGTTTTTCTACTCAATGACAACTCTCGGGGGCCTTTATAAGGCCTTCGTTTAAAATATACAACATACATCATTATGCACAATTCATAGCTGTCAATCTAAGTGGCGCCACTTTGATTGACAACTAGCCACTGACGGTCTAAAGGGCGTCACCCCGGCTAATTCTAGTCACTGAGTTTGGGAAAGAGATCGTCGTGGGGTTAGCCGGCTAGCAACGATATTTAGCATTTAACCTAGCTGGTTAGCCGTAGCTAGTTTGATTATTTCGAATAAAGCGTCTTTTTTCAGCCAATAGCGTTCATTCAGCCAGCCCATAGGACCCGCCTCAGCTCCGCCCTCGCTCCACCTCTTTGTCCATATTTGGAGTAACCGGAGGTAGGCTACCAAGATGGCTACGCACTACGATTTGCTTCATTTTTGCTCTTCAGAAACCTATGGGTGACGTCACGGACACTACGTCCATATTTTATACAGTCTATGATGATGACCCAAGTTCACTGAGAAACTCAACCTCACTTTGCTGATCCTCTTACACTACAGACTGAGTTAGGAAGTAAGACGACTCACATGACCTGCAATTATGTCACATGTCGAGTCCTGCGCGGTGAAAAAGATCCTCGGGCTCAGAGTCAGAGATACTCTGATGAAGTGTAGAATGTCGAGTTAGGGAAGACCCAAACAGAGTATTTGCATTGAATGTGCTGTGGTTGCTAAACAAGTCTGACCGTTTTTGGCTGATGCACATCTGGAACATCTGATTCCAGCTTCTCTAATTTGAGAATTTACTGCTTTTCTCTGTTTTATTTCACTACAAACTCAATATATTTTTGAGTTTTGACCTTTTACCTTCTAAACATATGGTTGATTCAGCATTTACTTAAAAATGATAAACAAATCGATGAAGAAGAAAATAATAACTTGTAGTCTAAAAGTGCTTCATGACCTCAGCATCGGACACATGGCTATATTACTGTGATATCAGTAAAGCATTACCCATAATGCTGTGCAAGCAAAAAGAGGTCAAACAACAACACGCTGGACTTTGGCTTTGAGTTACAAATTGATCAGAGTTCAGTGAAACATGTGCAGCGAGTTGACTCATATCTGAGGATGAGCTGTGTTTGTGTTGACCTGAAGCCCCTCCTCTTCCTGTTTCCTCTCCGCCCGCACGGCTGCGCTGTGGCTCAGCCCTGATCAATAATTGAAGCGCTGCAGGTTAAACATGACAGAGGTGACTTTGCATTATTCATCCCACACACCAAGAGGCTTTTTTCACCGACGCCCAGAGACGGTGTTAGCACGCGCCACAGGGTCGCCACCTCCACCAGCACCGACCCTGATTTCAGGCCCTCATCCTGGCAGAGAACACACACGTCTCATTTAATATCAGAGCAAAGAGAACGTGGGTTATTTTTAAGTTCAGATCATGTTTAACTCCAACACGTTTCCCTGCCAGCTGAAAGGGCAGCGAAGCAGATCGTTTCCAAAGGTGCAGGCACGAGACAGATCAGAGTAGTAACACCGAGGAGGAATCACACCGAACTCTGAACCGGTAACTCGACCGTGTGCGGCTCTGCCCGGAGCTGTGACTCAGGCCTGACACACACACCTGTTTACTAGCAACACGCACGGCCGGTGTCACAGCTCAGAACTGTCTGAGCACAGAGGACTCAGGGCCTCATGGTCAAAAGGATAAAAGGTGCTTGTTGAGCTCCTCGTCCCCGTCCTTCGTTCAGTGTGTCCTCAAAGTTCCCTCCAGCACAGACGCAGCAGACGACACATGAAGCTGCAGAAGTTACCCAGAAACCAACCAGCACTGCATGACACCATCCTGTCTTCAGCCCTGTTCTGGGTCTGTCCCTGTGTCCGTCCAACACCTCGATCCACACTCAGTACCCAGGAATTAGACAGAGAGCTTTCTGTCCCCAGAGGACGAGGTGAACGGACTGCCATGATCTCCTGACTTTTCCTCTGGTGCCATCATCAGGTCAAACACGTTCTCTCCTCCACTGCTTCTGTTTATGACCAAAGACGACTTTCTATCAGTGTGAGCCAACATCAGCTGAACGAGTAAAGACTTTAGAGATCAGACTTTCTCAGCCAGCACCTGCCAGTGATGAGTCCTACACAAATATCATCTGACAATCTTAAAAAAAAACTTGGTTATTTCAAATGAGAGATTTCAATGTTTTTAGTTGTTGAATGGGTTTGAAGTGGACAGTTTATAAAAGCTGTAGTTTCATTCCCCAATCAGGAATTAGTGACATTTTAAGACAGTTGTTTTTTTTCTATGAATTTTAAACTTTTAATAAAATAATATTCCATGTTTTCTAACTCAGTAATTAATATTTCATTGTATAAAAAATACTACTGATTTGAAGTTTTACATTTTTCATGTATCATATGATTCGTATATTGTTGTTAATCCAGCCTTGCAAATACCCAAAGTTGTCTTGTTTACTTATTCTTTAATCAGATCAATTTTTTAAAATTAAAATATAATTTCATAATAATTTCAAAATAGTTTGATTGAAGTAAAGTTTGTTCCATGACGACAACTTCAGCTCCTCGAGAACTTTGTCTTCTTTAGTTAAATGACGAAAGATTTGTAGGAAAATAAAAAAACAGAATAGTTGCTCAAAGGCTATAAAATGGGAGAAGGGAAACGGCTCCTCTGACAGCTCTTCTTCTGCTGTGGACTCTGCAGGAGCGAGTGTGTGAGGACGACGCTCCATCCATCACTGTGACCTTTCCCGTGTCCTGAGCATCAAACTGAAGCGGCCTCACTTCACTGTTCGCCTGATAAAGCTGCCAGCAGCATGGTGACAAACTGCTGAACGAAGGTCTGACGCTGACCCCCCAACAAAGAGCCGCAACATTTATCAGCAGCAGATCGACTGGAACCATCTCAGCTTCCTCTGACTGCGACACAGCCAACGCTCTCAGGCCGGATCCGGAGCTCAGGCAGGCGGCCGCTGAGACGTCGGACTCTCTCAGTAATTGATGGTGTAGAAAAGGCCTCTGTATCGTAGCTGCATCAGATTAAAGCTGCGGCTGCTCCGACCTGCCGTGTAATGGATTAGACACCACTGTGAGATGGAGAATAACGTCCTCGTGTTTCAGAGGCTTCAGACGATGTGTGTTTGTGTCTCACATGTTTGATGGTGACCTTTCTCTGTAATGAGGCTGTTAAAGTGGAGAGAGCTTCATCAGCAGCGGCTCTGATTGGATCAGAGATGAGAGCAGAGCAAACTGGATGGTTTCATATACATGTTCATACGAGTCAGGTTAGAATTCACAGTAAATACGCTCATATTCATGTCTACTGTTATCGACTAATAAAATAAAACATGAGTAAGATTATACACTTTATTGTGTATTTCATCTGTATATTAAAGGTTTTTCTTCTTAAAATTACTGGAGTTTTGGGTGATGAAAAAATTTAAATGTTCAATTGAACTTATTGATCAAAATAGAAGAAAAACAACAAACAAATCTTCCTGTGATAAAAAAGACAGTTTCAGCCTCTTTGCTCTTTAAACTCTTAATGAGAGAAAAATAACTGAGCTGCAGGATGAAAGAACTGATCACATCCATGTGACAGGACACATTCAGATACTGGACCCTGGTCTCAGGAATCTGGTCTCTGGTCTCTGGACCCTGACTCTCTGGACTTTCTGGACTCTCTGGTCTCTCTGATCCCTGACTCTGGTCTCTCTGGTCCCTGACTCTCTGGCCCCATGTCTCTGGTCTCTGGACTCCGGACCCTGACTCTCTGGTCTCTGTGGACCCGTGTCCCCGGACTCACCCCCTGCCCACGATGAGCCGCAGCGCCTCCAGGTGTCCGTGGTAGGCGGCCCACAGGGTCGGTGTCATCCCGTCCTCATCCGGGGAGTTCAGCTCCTTCCTCGTGGCCTCCTTCAGCAGGTCCCGGTTCCCGTCCCGGGCCGCCCGGTGGTACCGGTCCGTCATGGCGGCTCACTTCCGGTCCGGTTCCATGGAGGATCTGGACGCTTCGCCCCGTTTTTCAGGCAAAACTTTGAGCCCGGGACGCTGCGGGTCCGGATGTGAGACCTGAGGAGACTGAATGATGAACGTGATGAGGTCACGCAGGGGGCGGGGCCAGGGACGCTGTGGCACGCCTATATGATTAATATTTAATAAGATAAGAAAAAGCTTTATTCGTCCCTCAGTGGAAATTCACTTGTCCAACATCAAATAGGATAGAAGCAGCTAAATAGTAAAAAGAGCAATTTAAACAGGCTAAAAAGACGATATAGATAGATATGAAATATTAAAACCTAAAATACAAGATATTGCACATTGGATAGAATGAAGTATTTCACAATGAATGGAGCTGACATAATGCACAGATGTAAAGACATAATTGGGAGCGGCTGCTCTTTAACAACCTAACAACCTTTAGAAGTATTAACAAAGGTACTTAAGAAATACAATAATAAATATTTATTACAATAATTAAATACAATTATCAAACAATAATGAGGTGTGGCAAGGACAACAGGCTGGACTCTGGACCAGGTTAATGGAAGTTCAACCTGCTGTTGTTTCCATCCACAAAGGTTTGACACCTTATTGCCCTGAAAAGTTAGATTTAGAATAAAATAAATAACAACAGAAAGATTAAATCATTAATTAAATCATAAATTAAAGAGTTAAATGAGAAGACTGAAACCAGATTATATTATTTTGAAAAACTAGACCCATGTTATATAATCATCATGTCATTTTATTTCATGAGTCATGTCATTAACAGCTAGAACTTCCAGGGAAACAGGAAACAAATGAATTAAACAAAATGAGAGTGCTCTTTTTATCTAATCTGCCTCCCAACAATCAAGACTCTCTGAACCGTGATTTGTTTCTCTCTGTCTCCTTCGTCATAAGAGAGGAGAGATAACTCATGTAGTATCACAGGTTGAAAGTCTGTTTGTAGATTTTCAAACCACATGGAAACGAGTGAAAATCACAGGCTGCTTTAAACACTGATCCAGAAAAACACAGCTGCATGTTTTACATCGGCAGATGTACTAAATGGACTGAAACATGTAAAACCACTGGTTTGGCCCTTTAACACAGCACAGCTCAAATCAAAGAGAGTGTTAGCTCTTTTACCATAAATCACATTTTCTTTACATTGATGATTTTCCATTTGTCTTTCGGATTAATCGGACTGATTGTTCCTGGCAGACGCCGGTTTCTATTCAAGTCTCTGTGTCAGTAAAAAAGAGTTAATCATCTACAGTTGTGACGTAAACAAACATTTTTGACTGTGTTAGTTTTATTACTGTAGTTTAAATGTGTTTGCTCTGTGTGAACAATAAAGATAAATTAACTGTGGCCAAACACGAGGCCGCGATGGATCTTACAGCTCAAACAAGTTTTATGAGTCTTCTAATTTGCAGCAGGGAAATGAAAAGACACAGCTGTGGTGTAAAGTACACTCGCTTTGCTTTAAATGGGCTGAAACATGCAAAACCAGCTACGAGTGATAAGTATGATCTTTTAATTTGAAACCGAGAGTCTGTGCCGCAGATTATCAGATTTGCTGGAGCCATTAGCTGCCACTCGAGACTCTGCAGTGATAAGAGTCCGCCTACATTCATAAATCAGTTCCGGGTGTCGATGTGTGCAAACAGTGAGACATGACTCTGATAAAAAAAAAAAAAACCCTTTCAAAGTAAAATAATGTCACTAACTTTTGGGAACTCTAGGCTGTAGATTTAGAGAGATCAGCTCAGTCATTTGGGCTCATGAAGCAAACTGTGTTCACAACAGGCGAACATGAAAAGTAAACATGATACCTGTTGTTTTCCCATGAAAGGTGTGCTGTTATTAATGTACCAGACCGAGGCCACACCTACACCAGGTGTTGGCAGGTGGATCAAGAGGATCAGCAGCACTTTTCACACACATGCCTTCACAAGTCGAGAGGATTTCACCTGAGTCTGAGCGCGTGAAGCCGAACTGAATGGGAAACAGAAAAAGAAGGTGAAAGAAACCGAGTGTTTGCAGAAGAAGGACAAACAAAGGTCAACATGAACTCAGATCCTGGAGCCACAGAGCTGGATTCCTCCCACGACACACCTGGAGATCCCACCGCAGACGACCCCCCTCAGGTCACGACCTCAGAGCATGAGGTGGAGGTGGAGGAGCCGGAGCCGCTCTGGGTTCCCAGCGGGAGGCGTCTGTTCTCCGGTCTGCTGGGTCTGAACCTGGTCCTGCTGGGAACGGCCCTGGTGGCCGGGGAGGCTCTGAACCCCGAGGAGCTGAGTCACGAGGAGCCCGAGGCCTTCATCCTGATGCTGATGACGGTCAGCCTGGTGTGGCTGCTGTGGTACCTGCTGTGGGCCCGGAAACAGCCCGACGTCTGTCCACACAAAGACCACCACGCCGGGGGGATCACCGTCACCTGTGAGCTGCTCACGTTCACACTGAGGACAGGATGAGAGCTGCTGTTTGTTCTGGAGCATGTAATGAAAGTTTCCTCTCTCTCTCTCTCTCTCCTGCTGGGGGTCAGTGGTCCTCATGCTGTTTGCTGTCTTCAGTCTGCTGCTGTACATCTTCAGGATCGGGTATCTGATGTATATGAGGGAGTGTAAACCTGCTGCCACAGTCCTGTCCCCGTTCATCGAGGCTCCTTTTCTCAGCCTGCAGGTAAACACAACTCTGCAGCTGACACTTTACAAAAGATGCTGAACTGGAGTCTTTATTCATATTTGATGTGTATTGGCTTCATCCTGGGTGATAACCTTCCTTTCTTGAGTGATTCTGTTGAACAGGTATTTGCTTCTAAAGATGTTAAGCAACATACTCAGTTACTCATCAGTCACAACATGTGTACATATACACAAAGTCTGACATGAATGGAGCTGGTGACATTTAAAAAAAACTCAGGAAGAAGTGCAAACACGAGTCTCTAATGTCTCTGTTTGACAGTGAGTTAGTTGAACAATGGTGCATTTATTCAAATTTACATTTTTTTGTCGTATACATCAACACAAATAGAAAATGTTGTCACCATTTTTTAAAATTAACACACAAAGAGAGATGCAAAAATTCAATATGTTCATCAGCCATTCAGCTAAAATGATGAAGAAGAATTAGAAAAACTGCTGTTTTTTGTTAAATCAATTCTAAACCTGATCAACAAACCAACCTCTGAAAGGCCTTAATAATCTGTACAATCAACCCTGAATCTAAACTGAGTGAACTCATCAGCCAATGGAAGAGCCTCAAACTGAACCATTTGTTTAAGCTGCTGCCTCATTTTCTTTACAACAAGACACAGACCTTTTAAATGAAACTTTATTAGATTACTCTAAATTATTATATTATCATAATTCTGTTTTCTGCCAGATGCAAAAAACAATCATGTAAAAAATGGCCACTGCCACATTATTTGCATTTCTCCTTCACGCTTCATTTCAATCTTTTTAGCACTTCAGCACTAGTGGTTGCATTGTTTAAAAAAGATCTTGATAAATTCATTTTTAAATTTAAAACAATTTTTTGTCATTTAGAAGTTTCCTTCTTGAACAGCTGTTTATTTTTCCTTTGCAGACGTATTTACTTTGGGCTCACTCCAAAGACTGCATTCACAAGAACAAGATCATCACCAGGTGAACTGCTCGTTCATTTTCTACATGTTTTTCAAGCATTAAAGGAGGATTATCATCCCGAGCCTCAGGTGTGTGTTTGTGTTTGAACATCCTGCTGCAGGTCCGGCCTGATGCTGATCCTCTCCACCGACCTGCTGCTGTGGCTCAACGCAGCCACCGAGGACACCATCCACGAGGAGATCGAGCTGGAGAAAGAAGCCCGGCTCGACGTCGGCAGCACAAACGCAACTGAAACATTCATCCCTGCTGCAGCAGGTAGGTCACCTGGGGAGGGCGACTCCACCCCCTCTGCCCTGACCAGAGTCTTCAATCGATTTCTCCATGTGTTCTTCCAGGATTCCAGAACTCCTCCCCGTGCCAGTGCAGCGCCAGTCCTTCCTGCCTCAGCTTCAGGAAGGGCATCGAGGTCCTCTATCCCTTCAACATGGAGTACTACCTGATGGCCGGCTGCATGGTCTACGTGATGTGGAAGAACGTGGGCCGCAGGATGAGTCCGGGGCCCCACCACATGGCTCAGAAACTGACCCTTGGTATCATCTACAGCGGCGGGCTCACGTACGGCCTGGTGCTGGGAGTCCTGGTCCTGCTGGCAGGAATCACCGTCTTCATCCTCTACCAGGTTTGGGTGAGCCAGTGGCACCTTCGTTTCAACGCCTTCTTCTTATTCTATGGCTACCACTTGGCCGTCATGCCCGTCATGTCCCTGTGCTCCGTGGCCGGGCTGCTGCTCTACAGGCTGGAGAGGAGGGCCAGCGAGGGGGGCCACAACCCCACTCGCAGCCTGGACGTGATCCTCCTGGTGGCAGCAGCCGTGGGCCAGATCGCCCTGTCCTACTTCTCCCTGGTGGCGGCCCTGGCTGTGGGGACCCAGGGGCCCATGGGGGGCCTGGACCTGTCCTACTCCCTCTTCAGCCTGCTGGAGCTCATCCTGCAGAACATCTTCATCATCGAGGGCCTCCACCGGCACCCGAGCCTCCTGGCCAAGAAGAAGAGGCAGTGGAGCGGCATATTCAAGGTAAACACGCAGCAGCATGTCAGGGTGTTGTAAACTTGCAGAGTCGGTTTTGTTGAAATGACAAACTGCCCCGCAGTCTAAGAAGAAAGCTGTTGCACCAGGAGAAGATGAGAAGAAGAGGAAAAATTCTCTACTGGAGCCGAACACGCCGACTGCTGCAAAGCATGAGCAAGAGCATGATGGGAAAAAAACCTGGATCAAAAGAGCCATAAAAGAAATCTGTGCTTTCCTCATCCTGTCGAACGTCATGGTAACGTCCTGTGTGTTTATCAGCTGATTTAAAGAGAAATATATCGGTTGTTGTGCCTGTATCTAATTGGCCTATGTTCCCTCCTCTGGCAGCTGTGGATCATCCCCGCCTTCGGAGTCCACCCCCAGTTTGAGAACGGCCTGGGGAAACAGTTCTTTGGCTTCTCCGCCTGGTTTGTTCTGGTGAACCTGGGGCAGCCGCTCAGCGTCTTCTACAGGATGCACTCGGTGGGAGCTTTGATGGAGCTGCTCATCTCGGCATGACGAGCAGCAAACACTGTGACTCTGAGACTATATGACTGTGAAAGTAGAACAGCGTGATGCACATGTAGAAATGATGTAGTTTATATATTTTGTGGACACTATTAGTCTGATCTGTTGCTAGCTTTGGTCTTGTTTTTAAATTAAATGAAATCTTGATGCTACAGCATTTGATAATATTTAATAATAATCAACCGTGCTCTTCTAACAGTCTGAGTTTGTCTCTTCCTGTTTCAACATGACATGCCTCCATAAACCCATGAACTAACCCCGCCTGCTCCGACTGAACCTGACTGGCTGGAACAGATCTGTCAGTCGCAGCTGCACTCCTTCAAATTAAAACTGAAGCTGTGCTGGAAACAAAGACTCCATTTCCAGGTGGTGATCTGGTCTGAGTCCAGACCTCAACCCCATCCACCCCCTTCAGGACCGAGCTGATCAACATCTGTGCTGGACTCCAACATCTGGTGGACAGACTGAAGGAGTGGATTCTGTTGCAGCAGCAGATGAATGTTGTTGGAACGACACGCTCAACCGTCACAGAGGTGTTATGTTCAGGTGTCCACATACTTTTGGCTATTTAGTGTGTTTCAGGAAAATGCTTGACATGAAAAAACTTCTTCGGAGCACAAACCCGATCTGATCAGTTTTTAATTCTATGATGAACACATTGTATTTACATCTTGAAGCAGATCAGTTTTCCGGCCTTTCAGATCCAGCTCAATGTGAAGGCACAGCTCAGCAGAGTCGGTGGGGACTGTGCCGACAGCCTGTGAGCTCCAGGAGCACTGAGTCTGAGACTGAGACATCCATCACAAAGCCAGGGGCAAAACTTCCCGTTGTTACTTGAACCACTACTTATGTTTTTGGCAAAACGAATAAATTAATAATCAATAAATGTCACATCTGTTGTCAGATCTGATGACCTGCTTCTGCTGCGTCGGCTCATGATTCAGGCTGTGAAAAACTGTGATTGAAGTTCTGACACATTTAAACATTCATTCTCGTCTGAACCTTGATGAACAGTGAAGATGATCACTGCTTGTTTTCACAGTTGAGGTGAAGGCGAACAGGCAGATTCTGTTTGTCGGTCAGTGTGATGATCTAAATCCTCTGGATCTCAAAGAGCCGTATGTCTGTGTCGTACCAGATCGGTGGATCCACGTTGCTGCAAAGAGTCAGAGCGAAAACAAGTCATTGTTAGCCTGAAGGCGTGGCAGCACAGAGCCGTCTCCACACCAGCCTTTGTCTTGTCAAATCTTTGTCCTCACAGGTTAATCTAGCAGAAAGGTTTGTTGTCATTCTTGGTTTTTATTTTCATATTCAGAACAGAGCATGTAAAGGAAACTGGTTTGGTTTGTTCACCGTAAGTAGATCACTCCCCACATGTAGGTGCGGAACCACGTGGTGGTGCCGGCGTTGGCCTGGTACTTCCTGATGAGGATGGGATGAGGGACAGGCAGGAGGCCGACCAGCGTCCCGTGCTGAAGGAACTTCAGGATCTCGGACTCGTCCGTCAAACCCCTGAGGACGACAACATTTAATCTGAACCATCAAAGCTTCACTCACAGTATTTCTGTATTAACAGTAGATTAACTGCTGCTGAGACTAAATGTTGTAGAACGTCTTACTTGTCGATGCAAATCTTCTCCACCTGAGGAACCAGGACTTGTAACAGGCGCATGATGGTCTGCAGAGGAAGCTTCGCCTTCCATGACACCACCTGAGACACACAGGTAGCAGGATGGAGGAGCACACATCAGCTGCTGTTCATCACCAACAGACCAACACACAGAAAACAGATGGGACAGATCTGCTGACCCAGTCTGGATTGGCGCTCCAGGCGGCTGACGAGGACACGCTGGACACCCGGCTCCTGGCTGCCTCGGCCTCTGCCTGGTAGATCTGACATGAAGCAGGAGTGAAGCTGGTTAGCAGCAGACAGAGAACAGAGCGAGGATCACACGTGGGGCAGTCTCTGGTACCTCGTGGTCTCGCTCTGAGTTGGACTCGGTGTCGCTGGCTCCGGCTGCAGCGCCGCCGTCAGAGCTCGTCTGCGGACAGTCTGAGTGCGGCACAGCGACCATGGTGCCGTCCTCACCCACCTGGGACTTCTCTGTGATCTTATCGATTCCTCAGAGACACAACAGAACCATGTTTAATTCTTCTTGAACAGTTAGCAGTAAACCGATGTGAACAGTTCTGATGTGGACTCTGTACCTGGAGTGGCCTCTAAGCTGGCCTTCAGAGTGCCGGGCTCGGCTGGTACAGCAGGTCTGGAGCCCTCCATGGACTCGGCCTCTAAAGAGTTGGTCCTGGAAATCCCAGACTTCTTCTTCTTCTGCAGGGCCTTCTGAATGGACGCCGTGTCCGAGGGCAGGTTGGCCAGCTGGTGGAACACGTTCCGCTTTCGGATGATGGTGTACACCAGGTTGAAGTTACCTGGGGGCAGATTTAACAGTTGGCAGGTGCTGGTTTCACACTGGTGTCCAGCCTGAGTTCACATGTTCTCACCATCAAACTGATACTGGATGATGTTGTTGAAGACCTCCAGCAGGAAGAAGACCAGGTGGTGGTTCTGGGGGAAGGAGAAGAGGAACCAGGGCGTGGAAAAGGCCTCCAGCAGGTGGAGCAGCTTGCTGGACGCCACCATGGACAGGCTCTTCAGATACGGTGAAACTGTGCAGGGTTATGGCACAAAAAGAATCAGAGAGGCTTTCAAACATTCTGCAGTTCTCTTGTTTAGCCACCAGGGGGCGACATTTCATCTGGGATACTCACTGTTGACTATGATTGTGAGCAGGCAGTCGAACAGAGGCTGGAGCCGCTGGTGTCCACATGTGATGATTTTATGGAAGATCTGAAAACAAAAAGGAAAAAGGGAAAATAAAGAGATGGTTCTGCTGCTCGTTCACAGAACATCAGAAAACACAAGAGAGGAAGAGTTTGACTGTAAACATGAAAACAAAGGAAGAGCTCCACAAGTGAAACTTTAAAAAAGAAAAACGTTTTTAGAATGTTATTCTGGAGTCTTCCCACAAAAAACACCATGAACATCATGTGACCATTCATCCTCACAGTCACAGCATGTTAACACATTAACAGTCTCCTACCACAACCAGCAGGTCGGCGTGAGTTCCCGTGAACACTGGGATGTCCATCGGGACTCGCAGAGCGAACGGCTTGTTCAGACGAACTCCGAAGTTTCTCTCTCCGCTCAACAGCAGCAGGATGAAGACGCCGATGTGAACGAGGCCGACGCGAGCTGCAGGTGCACACGGACAAACAGAGAGATTTTAATAATGATCCACGCAAGCTAACGTTATCCACGCAAGCTAACGTTCATCTGTACGCACAAACAGTACATTGAATCCACACTGACTCACACTGATCGGCTCGGGCGTCGTTCAGGTTGAAGAGGATGGGAACCAGAATGTCCAACACGTTGCTGCTCTTCAGCACAAAGAACAGGAACTTCTAAAACACACAACGTTAAAGTCTGAACTCCTCTGCTCCATTTCACATAAAGAACCACCGTGTGTTTGAGCTTTCAGATTCCAAACATGGTTTATTTGAATGTCATGTTTGATTCCAGCTTCACTTTATTTAAATTCTGACTGTGACAAATGTGAAAGATTAATTGGCCACTGAGCTCGAGCTGCGAACCTTGTTGAAGTCACAGAACTTCCAGAAGAGGATCAGCAGCTCCTGGTGGAACTGGATCTTCTTGGTGGAGCGAGGCAGGTACGTCTGGATCAGAGGATTGTTGAGCAGCCGTGCGAGACCTTTCAGGATGAAGCTCAAGTCCTGATGAACAAAGAGACACTTTAACATCAGTCTCATCCTGCTCAGAGCTGAATGCTTGGTTATACATCACTGTACCTCCTCTCGGTGGATCCTGGACAGATAGTTCACAAAGAGGTTGTCGGGTCCAGCCGGCTGAAAGAAAGACCAGAGCTGAGTTTAAACTCTGACTCAGGTTCACTGTTTCAACTCCCTGCCTGATTGGTCTCCTCTCACCTCCTGCTCCTCCACAGCTGAGGGCGACGCAGAGCCGTCCAGGGCCTGGAGGGCGGCGCCGGTGGGCGACCCGGCCTCGTGCTCCAGCGTGACGACGAGGATCTGCACCGCCTGCTCCACCAGCTGCTCGCGGTGGTCGGAGAACAGCAGGTGGTTGTAGGGGAAGCCGTAGCCGACGGGGTCGTAGGCGCAGACCACGTTGAGCAGGGAGGTGAAGAGGGGCAGCGCGTGTCTGGGTGAAGCAGAGAGAGACGGGCGGAGGTGTCAGAGCTGGAGATCCACACTATCTGAGTTTTCCATGTGTTCAGTGAAGGGCTCTTCACAGCAGGCGTTTCACTGTACGATCCACAGCAGGTTCACGCCGAGGGTGGAGAACATGCAGCAGCGTCATGTCCACTGGAAACTTTTTCTATTTCTGTCTACTTCACTTTGATTCTTTCAGCCTGATTTTCTTATTAAAATCTCTGTGAGCATCGTCCTCCTACCGTCCAAAAGGTGAAAGACAAGAGGGGACGATACAAATGTTGATAAACTGATCTGAGTCTCCGTCAGTTGTGTGCGCTCAGGAAAATGAGTTTAAAGAGAAGAAAACCTGCAGACACGACTCAGGGCTGAAAACACATCATGTTGAAGCATCATTAATCATCATTAATATTCTCCTAAAAGAGACGTTAAAAACATGAAAGACAGTGAAGCACGATCGTCTCTGTCCTCTTTGTGATGAAGACGTCTTTCACAATCCAATAGGTCTCTATAGAAGAAACTACAGTAAAATCCAGTACAAACCCCCCTGTGCTGTTGTGTGTGTGTGTGTGTGTGTGTGTGCTGGTGTGTGTGTATGTGTGTGCTGGTGTGTGTGTGTGTGTGTGTGTGTATGTGTGTGCTGGCGTGTGTGTGTGTGTGTGTGTGTGTGTGTGTGTGTGTATGTGTGTGCTGGTGTGTGTGTGTGTGTGTGTGTGTGCTGGTGTGTGTGTGTGTGTGTGTGTGTGTGTGTGTGTGTGTGTGTATGTGTGTGCTGGCGTGTGTGTGTGTGTGTGTATGTGTGCTGGTGTGTGCTGGTGTGTGTGTGTGTGTGCTGGTGTGTGTGTGTGTGTCTGTGCGTGTGTGTGCTGGTGTGTGTGTGTGTGTGTGTGTGTGTGTGTGTGTGTGCTACCTGTTCTCTGTGGAGCAGAAGAAGGACACCCAGGGGTTGAGGTTTCTTCTGCCCGAGGCGGGGGGGAGGTACATGGCCTCAGAGAAACAGGTGAGCAGCAGCTTCAGCAGCTCCGTCCTGAACAAACATGAAGGATCGTTACTGAAAATCACACAGACTTTATTCAACAGCCTGAATGGAACTGGACTAACTGAGCTGTGGGCAGGAGACAAACTGAATGAGACACTGAACTGAATGTGTTGTTAGCGCTCTCTGGTGGACAAACTGTGCAACAGCATCAGTGTTTCTAAACTAACTCAGACAAATCTTTGGCGTCTGCGCTGACATTGATGATCTGGAGCCGCACCATGAAACCTCATGTTGTACCTGTTGATGTCGTGGACGTAGTTGAGAGGAGGCGACTGAGCAAAGCCCACCCCGGCCTCCCAGATGTACTCGCAGCTGTCAATGGATCGAATGTCCTCATCTGTGTCCTGCAGCAGAGACAAATGCATCTGTGTGTGTCTGTGGTTCACTCTCATTCAGACTGATGAGTAACTGATAACTGATTTGGGTTCTGGGAAACTATGTTCTGACCTTTTTTAACTAAACAATAAATCCTAAATGAAAAGAGCTTTAGTGTGATTAAAACCTGTGGGTAAAGTTTGCAGAAACAGAAACTAGTTAATGATTTGAATTAGAAAGCACCTGAAGCCTTTTACTGAGGGTAAATTAAACAAAACTAAATCTTATCAGATTTAATCAAACCAAAGAACAAACAAAGCACTTTGAGGTGAACCAGGTCCTGACAGGCTGGTTACACTGAGGATCATCAGCCTCGACTTACTGACTGTTTTTATCAACTCTGATATTTAACAGTGTGATAAACTGGAGACACGTTCATGTGTTCAGACGAAGCAGAGCGACTGTGTTCTCACCCACTTCCACCATGTGATTCAACAAGTGGACTAAGCTGAGTCCCGGCGTGGGACACCTCAGCACCGATAACAGCCGCTGCATGAATAGACCTGACAAGGTGCCGCCGTTGTTGCTCATGAGTGAAGTGACAGCAAAGGGCAGCGAGCCACACACACAGGTTCACTGGTGTCCAGCCAAACCAGGAAGCTGTGACGGCCCACACTTCCTGTTCGGCCGTATCACTGAGGTTCAGATGATGTGTTCTGTTTGGGTGACTTTGGTGAACTGAGCCTTTAACACAGTGAGCATGTGCTTCACAGGTGACAGGTTTCCTCTGTGAGCTCTGAGGACTGGTCTGATCCTGGGGGGTCGGGACCTGCGGCCCACACATTCTGTCACCTCACAGGCTCGACGGCGTGTTTGCTCAGCAGGATTAAGAAGCGTCCGCCCTGTTCTCCTCAGCCCGTTTGACAAACACGGCCACACCCCCCTCCCCCCTCCCCCCTCCCTCCGCCTCCTGTAACTCATTAACTCCAGCTACTGCCTGAGAAGATTGTGTGAAGGAGATAAGAGCACCGGCAGCGCCACGGGCTAAATATGAGCAACACACTATTAACACTGAAGGAGAAAAACAAAGGAAGCACAAAGTTAAAGACAGCTGTGTTTCCTCTGACTGTCACAACCTGGGAACACTTGATGTGACATGAGGCTGATCTGATCGACCGTCTCATCTGACTGTCAGAGGAAAACACACGTCCCAAACTGACGACTCTTCATTAAAGCAACAGACGACGTCAGTTAATGAATAAACCTGTGCCATTTCATTAGATCCTGAGAGTTGGCAGGTGTTGGTGTCCAGCTGCACTGTGGGGTCAGGAATCGGGCGGTGGACTCACCGAGCTGCTCTTCTTGTGGCTCTGAGCCGTGAAGTCCGGACAGAAGAGCAGGTCAGCCACGGCCAGCAGCAGGGACTCAGCCAGCGGCCGGGCTTCGTCATCCTCATCGTCGTCTCGGTCCAGACGCTGGAGGACAAACAGACGAGTTACAGGATTCGACAAGAAAGCAAATGACTGTGTTTTACAAAATTTGAAACTATTACTTTACAAACAATAAAATCTAATAAAGCAGCTCACAACACCTGAAGCATCATTGTTTCATATTAGTTTTGATGCTACAGAGGCCATAAAATGTAGTTTAGTTCATATTGAATACAAATGAAAATGTTAGGTATCATAATAAAAACACAGCATGTGGTTTCCTCCTCACATGGAGTCAACAACAGTGTTTCCTGCAGAGCAGCCCATCAGCCTGTTCTAACTGCTGCACTTCACCTCAGTCCCACACTTTAATTAAAGGACATTCAATCCCTCCTTAATTCAACCACTGGCCAGCAGGAGGGGACGACACAATATGCTCAGTGTTTGGCCTGCGGGTCCCCTGTCGAGCCGAAACCAGAGAAGCAGCTGGAGCCAGAGGAGGTGGAGGAGGTGGAGGGGGGGGGTCGGACAGTGACCTCGCTCGACAGCATCAGCAGCTACAGTCTCATCTTACAGTCCAGATCCTGAACCAGCACCATCACCTCCAACAGGTGTAGATTATCATAACTGGGAACTGAAAGAGCCTGAAATCCTCTGATGTGTGCGGAGCTGAGAGGCTGCTGACAGATTAAACCGTACGAAGTGTCTGCGGATAGGATTCCTCCTCTGCTGCTCCCAGCACACACCAGGCTGCTGCAGACAGGGCTTTTATTCATCCACCTGAGAAGGAACAATTCACCACTTCCTTTTTTGGAATCACTAAAAAAGTCAACCGGTACATAGAATAAAAGATGTGAGACTAAAGCTGTTTTTCAAAGGTCAAGCTTTAGTTTTATTTGCAAAGATCTCCTCTGTTGAAAATCAAAATTCAAAGGGCTGAGATGGAGATCATTGATTCTTGAACTTGAAAATAGCAGTTTGAGAAAGAAAAACTTTTAAATTTTAAAACTTTCAACCACAGTCAGACGAGGAGACACAGGAGCGAAAGCTCTGGAAAAACTTCAGGATCAGGATTTTTTAGCCACATTTCAACCTTAGCTGTACTTTCTGCTTAGTGATGATCATCATGCTAACATGCTAACATGCTAAACTAAGTGAACATGGTAATATTACACCTGTTAAACATCAGCCTGTTAGTGTGATTAGTCAGTTATTCAAGATGCTTATATGATTTTATAGCTTTTAGGAAAATGTGTGTTTTGGGGATTTGGATGAACTGGTCCTTTAAAATGTAAAACATAGAGGATTTTTTTTTTACAATTTGCTGCCACAGGCTTTTTCAACTAGGACCATATATGTAATGTCATGAGAGAGTGTTTTCACACTAAACTGAAAACAGCTCTGCCACTGAACAACTTCCTGCTGATTAAAGAATGAAATCAGTAATTTAGATAATAAGACTGAAGAAGAGAGAGGCTGAAGAGAGACACAGCTCTCAGGTCTTACTGTGAATAAAATTACACACAGACAGAGGCTGGTTGGTAACAGATCACTGTCTCCTCAATGTGTTCCTGTCCCATTACAGCTCACAGGCAGGATTAAAGTGGATGAGGTGTCAGATGCTCTCTCACCAGCTTCACAGTGAAATCATTAATGAACATCACGTCCAGACAGAGCATCAAACAGACGACACGCCACAGAGAGTGAACGTCCTCTCAGACCTCAGCGGAGTGTCACTTCCTGTCACAGAGTTAGTCTCGGAGTCGTACCCTCGCTCTGCCGGCTCCGGGCACGGTGGACCAGAAGAAGCCTCTCCAGTCGGCGTCCTCGAAGATGTAGGGCAGGATGCGGGTGAGCAGGCGGGCGCAGTTCAGGACGATCTGACGCTCCTTCTCTGAGGGGCAGCCGGAGTCTGCCCCCTGGACCAGCCTCTCCACCGCCTGAGGACGGAGCACGTGTAGACGACGTCAGCACAGCGTTAATGAAAGTCAGGTGTCATCAGTGACATCAGTAAATAATAAATGTAAAAAGTTAAGTTTGGTTAGTTTGAGCATCAAACCCACTCGGTCAGGTTCAGGAACAGATGTAATGAAGTTGGTTTTAAAACTGATCATCTCAACTATAAATGTGTTTTAAAAAATGTAGGACCTCATGTCTTCTTGTCTCTTCTGTTGGACATTTCTATTTTCAGCCACATCTGTTCATTTACTCAAATGATGTTTGACCTTTTCACACAGCGACAGTTGTAACTTTAACAGTGTGGGAACAACAAACATTCCTTTGACTCTGACTGTATCCAGGATGGAGCAAAGCCAGTGGTGGCAAGTAACTAAGTACATTCACTCAAGTGTACTTTACTGAAGTATTTCCAAGTTATATTTCTACTCCACTACATCTCAGAGGGACATATTGTGCTTTTTACTCCACTATATCTATCTGAGAACTTCTTCCCTCACTGGCCAAACGACATCCAGCATGTGGACCAGGACGCCCACTGCACGGTGCCCCCTCCTCAGTAATGGTGCTCACCTTGTAGCAGAGGGTTGCCAGGTTGGACGGAGACTCCTC
Organism: Centropyge bicolor; assembly: GCA_037975185.1. Lineage (NCBI taxonomy): Eukaryota > Metazoa > Chordata > Actinopteri > Pomacanthidae > Centropyge > Centropyge bicolor. The sequence goes on from JBBMOC010000120.1 coordinate 156,351, forward strand.
TCTGACAGCTCTGATCTCTGCCGCCGGCACCAGAGCGAAAACGTCCTGGACGGTGGTGGAGGAGTCGGCCCAGAACTGATCCCAGAAGGCATCGTCGGTGGCTTCTACCGGCTGCAGGAGAGGACACACACCAGCACATCAGCGTGTCTGGATATACAGGAGTGTGTTTTTCACCATAACCCCCACTGGGGTTCAAAGTATTTACAAATAAATCCAGCAGCTTTAACAGTAAAAGGCTTCTTCACATTGATGCATCAGTATTAATCTAATGACATCTTTGGTAATAATATACTTTTCATTGTCAATCAATCTGACAGTCATTCTTTGATTAATTGATTGATCAATTTGTCTTAAACATGTTAGAAAACAGTGAAAAATTTCCATCACAATTTCATCAGTCTTTAAATGTCTTGTTTTGTCCAAAAAAAAACTAGCTATCACATAAAAAAGTATTTGACTGAACAACAAAAACAAAATAGTTGCCCATTGATTGTCTGACATCAGATTAATCAAATAATCGACTAACTAAGCTAACACCTGTATCTAGTAGTTCCACCTTAAATGCACCTGTCAGGGAAACACATCTCTGCTTCCTGAAGAAAACTAATTATTCCAACTTTTTTCAAGTCATATGTTACATGCTGGACATATTCAAGGATCATTCCACTAAATAAACAAGAGATATGAAGAAGTCAAATTATCTAAAGATCAAAATAAGTTTCCATCGACTTAAGCAGCAGAAATAATGATATAAAAATACAAATATTTCAGCAGATGTGTTTGTATTCTGTCTGAATTTCATCATTATAAACTGACAGCAGTGTTTGTTCTTGTTTTCCCTTCAGTTCAAGCTTCCAGCTGTTGTTTCATTTTATCTCATTGAATTTAAACACAACCGACACAACCTGCACGTTTTTTGTCTTTTCGTGTTTCATTTTGAAAAACCGACCTGTGTTTTGGTTGTGAGCTGAATCACCGCTTTCCTGAAGTGAAGTTTGGTGTCGGTGTTTCCCATTTTTGTGTCACAAACCTCCTGCAGCCTGTTCGGATCCGACTTCAAACTGAGTCGCTTCAAAAACGATAATCTGCCTCATCCAGCGCTGCCTTTAGGGGCCGCCCGGAAACTATAGCTTCCACATGATGTGCGTCAAAAACTGGCTCCTGCTGCTGTTCGTTTTGTTGGTTTAAAGCTTGTAACTCAGACAAGTAATATTTTTTTTGTTGTGTTTATCAAAAAAAAAAAAGACGTGGTTTGTTTCTACAGCCGTAAAACAAGGAGGAGAAAAATGTAAATATGTGATGTGTAAATTCTAATTTATGTATCATTTAATAGTAATTTTTATTTGTATCAACCTACACAATATACAGGTCAGTCAAACAAACAAAGAAACAAACAAACAAAAACACACTGACATTGACCACCAAATAATTTTAAAATTTACTTGTGTTTTTCATGTGATAAACTAAATTAAACAAATGTAGCAAGACAATAAAATAAAATCAGACAATTCAAAATTATGTTACTGCTCCTAAGAGAATGACCTATAATAATGTTACACAATGTATTTGCATTAAATAAACTCTTGTTTTAGTCCTCTTCTGTTCTTTGGCTCTATGTCTTTGAACGAGAGAAACGTTCCGACGGCCCCTAAAGGTAGCACAAACCAAGCAGGATCCAGACTTCCGGGATTAAAATGTAAATATTTGTCTTCATTCATGTCTTTCATTTGATAGAAAAAAAACTGTACTCGTTTATATTTAAGACAAAGATTCAGATGCAAATATGAAAACTAAGAACACTTCATCTTCATCACCTCTATCATCATATACATCATCATAATTATATGTAGTCAATAGTCGGTTTAATTGTGTGTGTGTGTGTGTGTGTGTGTGTGTGTGTGTGTGTGTGTGTGTGTGTGTGTGTGTTTGTTTACTCATCTCCTCACCAGTGGACGGGCCCGTTATGGCACTTCAGGTACAGTCAGGATAAAGGAGCCCTGATGTTCATGAAGCAACAGTGACACCTAGTGAAACTTCTCTGTGTCTTTTAGCTAAACAGATAAACAACATCAGTGTTTTACAACATAATTTAAAATGTATGTGCGTCATTATTGTCTTTGTTCTGATTAAATAATATAAATATTGTTCTTCTCTCTTTTTTTTTTCTTTTCGTGCGGCGTTGAATTATGTAACAATCATCACTATCATCTGAGTTAGCTAACGTGCTAACGCCATGTTACTAAGCCAACTAGCATGCTATCTAATGTTAGCATTCAACAAAGCACAAACCTCCAACAAGATGAGCGAGATGCTAACAACAGCTAACATGACATAAAAGCTTTAACAGCAGGTTTGATATAAACAACAGCTTCAAGATTTTAAAGTAATTTATTTATTAGGCTAAACCTGAGATTTAATTAGTTATTGCTTCACTTTAAACACTGATTCTTTTTTTTTTGTTTTTCCCTTTTTTGCCAGTCTAAATTTAGTATCTGTGAAAAGTGTGTTAAAAAATTGTTTTAAATCTAATTGAAACAGACACAGAGATTATGGAGTCATATTCACATCTGTTTCCCCACTGACTTCACAGTGAAACCTTCCACAGGATGTTGAAACCAGCAGCTCTGTGATGTCCAGACATTCGTAAACATGTGTCATTGCATAATTTTATTATTTATCCAGATTCATTTAAATCAAATTCATCATTCACAGCTGCATGTCCAATCGGACCCCACAGCCTCCAACATACCAAAGTCACTGATGTGCTTCCTGGGAAGTAATGTGGATTAACAGACCTTAGTCATCCACTCTGCTTCCTCACACCAAATTGAGCGGGACACAGCTCCTCTCAGCCAATCAGGGCGCTCCCTCCTCCCTGCACGCCGCACACTAAACAGGACCAGGCCTGAGGAGGTTCCCATACTTCTCTGCACGCTCGTTCCTGCTGCCTGGATTCAGTCTGTGCACAGAGGCAACATGAGGAGCGTCGGTGTGTGGATTCTCACCCTGGCAGCTCTGGCAGCAGCTGAGGCAGTAAGATCGATCATCTCACTTCCAATGAAATGTTGCATTTGATTTCAGGAGATTTTATCAGACTTTTTGAACTTCCAGGTCTCAGGGAGAGAAAGAAGACGGAGTAGATCCCCTGGTGTCTCCTCTTCCTCCTCCTCCACTTTGTCCACTTCGTTTTCGTTCTTGTCGTCCTTTGAAAGTTCAGGTGAGAATCTCTCTCTCTCTGGTGCTGCACAGTAACGTCAGGCTGCACTGACCATGATCCTCTGTTTCCAGGTGTGAACTGTCTGAACGGAGGCACCTCTGTTCCAGCCTTGTCCACTGGTCAACACATGTTTTGCTTGTGTCCTGACGGTTTTGAGGGGTCGAGCTGTGAAAGAGGTAGGAAGCTTAACAACGAACCAACTTGTATTTATCAATTTCACCTTTTTAATCCAAACATCTTTCTGTTCCTTTAGTGAAAAGTGGTCACTGCTACGAGGGAGTGGGACTCTACTACAGAGGCACAGTGTCTAAATCGTCGAGCGGACGGACGTGTGAGGAGTGGGATGCAGACACCAGGCAGCGGTACTTGTCTTCAGACGTCAACTCAGGGAAGCACAACTACTGCAGGTAGGCTGCCATCGCTCCACATCCAGGTATGAAACCTGTCAATGTTCAGTCTGTCTGGCTGTAGTTCAGGTGATGGAGCAGGTTGGCCACCAGTCAGAGTGGGGGTCTGTGGTCTGATCCTCCTGTCCACATGTTGAAGTGTGAACAAAGCAGGACACTGAAGTCACGTCCAAATGAATGTGGTTAGATTCAACTTTAATGTCACTGTATATTCGAACCTTTAGCAGAACAACAAAATGCATCTGACATGAGAGTGAACAGCAGCAAAAGAGCTACAACAGCAGCTCAACGACTGGACAGACACTGGGTCTCACACTGTTCACACACGGCCATCATCTTATACTGAAGTTGAAGTGTTGCCTCTGACCTTTTATCTGAAAGTTTTCATATTTATACCAGATGAGCTCCGCAGGAATTTTAGCTTATAAATAAAACACCCCGCAGGGTAAAAGGTTTGAGCTGACATGTCTCGTTCTGCCAAACTAATATGCATGTTTCAACAACGCAAAACACTTTTAAAGCCCCTGAAAATGAATGAATGAATGTGAAACAATGAAAGTTTAACTTTGGAAATTGTTGTGTTAATGTTGGACCCAGTCGTTGAAATCTATCATTTATTACCTCTCACTTTTTGTTTCACTTCAAATCCAAGTTTCTGGAGTTAAAGTCAGCTCAAAGAACAGCCCTGTGTTGTGAAGTGATGACTGAGGCCTGATGCCGCCCGTGGTGTTACGTCCGCAGGAAGCAGCAGCTGGTGTGGGAGTACTGTGATGTTCCACGGTGTGGCCCCGGCTCATGTAAGTGCACTCTCTCTCTACAGAAAACATCTAAAGCAGATTGTTTCATCAGCGTCACAAACTCTCTGATCTCTGCTCCCAGCTCCACCTCCACCTCCACCTCCACCTCCACCTCCACCCACTGATCCAGAGCCAGGTAACTCCACCGCCCCACTGCACCCATCAGATCACGTCTTCATGCTTTCCCCCTGGACTGTGCTGACCTGGCTCTCACCCTCCAGCTGCAGAGTCCTCGTGTGGCCAGCGCAGCAGAAGGAAGCTGATGAAGATCGTGGGTGGAACAGTTGCCACTGTGGAATCTCACCCGTGGGTCGCTGCCATCTTTTGGCGCAGCAAATCCAAGGAGCGGGTTTTCCGCTGCGGGGGCAGTCTGATCTCATCCTGCTGGGTCCTCACAGCCGCCCACTGCTTCCCTGACGGGTAGGCCGTGAGCTCACTCACTGGGAGCGCAGCAGGTGCTGAGGAGCAGCAGCTTGACCGCACGTCTCTTGTGAACTTGTGTTTCAGCTCCCAGAACAAGAGTCGCAGGTTCTCTGTCATCCTGGGGAAAAACGCTCTGAATGAGAGCGACCGGGCGGCGGAGCAAACGTTCAGAGTGGAGGAAATCATCGTCCACCAAGGGTTCGACAACACGGAGGGCGACTTCAACCACGACATCGGTACGACAGCGTCCTCAGGTGCTTCACTGCTGATGATGATGATGTAATCCAAACAGTGATTTGTTAATAACTGCTCCACAGCCCTGCTGAAGCTGAGGGCCAGACAGGGCAGGTGTGCAGAGGAGAGCAGCTCGGTGAGGACCGTCTGCCTGCCGCCGCCGCAGCACAGGCTCCAGCCTGGCGTCACCTGTGAGATCGCTGGATACGGGAAAGAGAGCTCCGGTGAGGACAGACCACTGAACACTGACTGTGGACGACAAACATTACAGCCATGTGTGATAGATGAACAACAAAAGGGTCTCTCCCAAATTATTGCTGCAAGATAAGATAAGATAAGATAAGATAAGATAAGATAAGTTAAGATAAGATAAGTTAAGATAAGATAAGTGAAGTTAAGATAAGATAAGATAAGATAAGATAAGATAAGATAAGTTAAGATAAGATAAGAGAAGTTAAGATAAGATAAGAGAAGTTAAGATAAGATAAGTTAAGATAAGTTAAGATAAGATAAGATAAGATAAGATAAGATAAGATGGACCTTTATTCATCCCACAGTGGGGAAATAAAGCAGTAAAGGAAAGAAAGATAACTCTTAACTACAGCACTTGAGTAAATTCATTTGTTCCTCCCTCTAATTACAAGTATTTGATAACCATAATAACTTGTACTGTGCTTGTCTGGTTTTCTTCCCTCCAGGCCTGTGGTATAACTCTCAGTACCTCCGAGAGGCTCAGGTGAACCTTCTCGCCGACGATGTGTGTCGACACGTGGACTATTATGAAAACATGATCACCGACAACATGTTTTGTGCCGGTCGTCCCGACTGGAGCCAGGACGCCTGCGAGGTATTCGCTACAAGTCCAGACTCGATCCGCTTCCACAGATCGGCCTGTTGATTCCCTTTAACGCTTCTCATGGTGTTCCGCAGGGAGACTCCGGGGGGCCTCTGGTGTGCCAGGGCGCCGACAGGCTCTTCCTGTTCGGAGTGATCAGCTGGGGCGACGGCTGCGCCAAGGAGTTCCGACCCGGCGTTTACACCAGAGTGACCAACTACAACAGCTGGATAGAAGAGAAGACGGGGCTGTCCTCCATCACCCACGGGTCCATGTTCCCTCAGAAGTGACTGTCAGGCTGAGGACATGAACTGATGCTGCTGCTCTTTGCTCTTCTGCTTGGTGGCCTTCAAAGATCAAGCTGGCAACGTTTCATATGTTTCTTAACAAATCGTATGAAATGGCCAAAACCAAGGATGAATTCATCCTACTAACAAGTATTTTCTGTGTGTATATCTCTTATTCCTCTGTGTCTTAGACTTCTGTTTTTGTCCAGAAACTCTGAACAAGACAAAGAGTCTGCAGTCGTAGCTCAGTGCTAACGTCAGTATGATCAAATGTTCACGGGGACATTGTTGTGCTATTGGGCCAAAATTTGTAAATAAGCACAAAACACAAAGGCTATGAAGTACAAGCACTTCAAAATTGTACTTAAATACTGGAGTACATGTACTTAGTTACATTCCTCCACTGGTGCCAGTGCCAACTTTACAGACTTCTGTCTGTCTGTAAATCTGACAAATGGTGGGATCTAATTGTTCTTGCAGAGAGTTCGACTTCATCGAGCTGCTCTGTTTCTATTGTCCTGATTGATTTGACCACAAGGTGGAGCTAAAGTGGTAAAAAATGAAAGAAGGTTAACAACACAGGAGACAGATGATTCTTCCACAGGGTGTGTTGCATAAGTTAATTGGAAATGTATATAAAGCTAGAAGCTGTTTGTATAAGTATGTACGTTTGAAACTTAATGGGATTCAGTGTTTTTTCATTCATTAACATTTAATAAAACAACCCTTCAGGGTGGCTGATGAACAGAGGAGCGTGAGGATGTGGGTGTTTCCATTGAGTCAAACCAAGACTTGACCTGAGCTGCAAACAACTGCTTCCACACAGAAGCAGGTTTGATGAAGACTGAAACATTCTTTTATTTTACCTGCCAGTGAAGAAATATTGCTCATGTTGCACATTTACTCGAGTAACACTGTGCTTCTCTTTAGGAACCTTCGGCACATCTTTGCAGTCAGTCCATCTATTTGTGGTCATTATGTCTCTTTGACATTATCTTGCAAGTCTTGGTTTTCACCTCTCCACCCCCCGACCCCTGGGGCCCGACCCCCGGGGCCCCGGGTCCTGTACACAGCAGGCCTGTTCAGTAACCATGTGCTGTATGTGTCTGTGACAGCCTGAACATGTTCACATGCAGTCGCTTCCATTCAGTTCATGTTGGAACAGGTTCCACATACAGAGAACATGAAGAACATGAAAACAATGAAGGTCTGTTGCATGAAGTCGTGCTCATTCATGACATCGCGTGTAATGAAAAGCACTCAAACATACTGACACTAGCACGGTGACAGGTTCCTTTAAGTTCATAAATAAACAACCGTCACTATGTGTTCTCTTCAGTAGAACCGGTTCGGGTTTGGGCTGCATCTATGATCAGATGGAGGTTGTCTGGCAGGTGTGGCTGCCACTCGTCACTTTCATACCTCTGCAGACACTCAGGTATTTCAACTGTCTTCATCTGTGTTTAAAGTGCAGCACACGGGTGGCATTCTGTGTGAGCTGGAGCAGAGGCGGCTCAGACACACCTATACCTGTGAGCTCAGACTGGAGCTGAGGTGTGACTGACTGCGAGGGCGTGGCCTCATACTGGTCTCCACACCAACCTCACACCTGTGTTCAGAGGACGCGCTGCCATCCCCCGTGTGACAGTAAGGTGAAGTGAGTACACTGACTTTGAGATTATGATGCTGTTTTCACCAAGGATAAGATTGTTTTGAAAGAAAATATGAGTAGAGAACAGTCTGTAAGAGTCAGTGCTTCATCTGGTGTCAGGATGAAATAGTGTTTTGTGCTGATGTGATGTTCAGGCTCCTGAATGCATCGTCCGTCATCCTGCTGTCTGAGTGTGTGTGGAATGGCTGTTAGCATGTCTCTTAGCAGTTACTGTCAGTATAATAAAACACAGCACGACGACAAACGTTTCTGCTGCTCACACCTCTTGTCTGTAATCCTCTGGTGCAGTCGTCATCCAGCAGCCGCCAACATGCCTGAGACTGCAGAGTCCCACGCCGTCGCCCTCACCACCAACCGCAACTGTGTCATCGAGATCACCAACGTCAGCAGCAGCTACTGTCTCATAAACCCAAAGTAAGAAGTGATGTTAGACAGTGACGCCTTTCACTCTGCTTCAGACAATAATCCTGATCCCTGGAACGTAACCAGACCGGGGTTTGATGCTGTGATCCTTCATGCATCTGACACTGTGCTGACTGTGTTTCACCTCCTCCCCTGCAGGGTGCACATGGAGAGCGGCTTCGCCTTCAGCCCTCCGCAGCCCACCGTGCGCACCAACAAGTGCGAGGTGTGCTCCTTCACCAAGGACGACCACACGGCCTCCGGCGCCGTGGGCGTCCTGACCTACGAGCTGTTCGACATGCGCTCGCGCCACTGCAGCGAGCTGATGGCCGTTATGTTCTCGGTGCCCTTCGACTACAACTTCTACAAGAATTGGCTGGGGGTGGGCGTCTTCGAGCACACGCAGCCCTGCGACAGCAAGCTGTACGAAACCATGTACCACGGCAAGGATTTCACCAACTTTGTGCGCCACGAGGCCGACGGCTCGGGCGTGAAGTTCGAGGGCAAGATGGTGGACGTGAGGGCCTGCATGTCCGACGAGGGCAGGGCCATCGTGAAACTTGAGCTGTACGACAGGATGGGCAGATGAGTGTCAGTGTAACGATGTGAGAATAAAATGTTCAGCACCACATACACACACCTCATTCATGTCATTCATGTCATGTAAAGGTGCTTTGAATAAAAAACAATCTAATGAATCCTTCGTGTTTCTGCATCATCTTTAATTTGCATCATCACACACGATCACAAACGTTTGCAGCAACAAGAGGCAACAAAATGAAGAATTAAGAGATTGACTTCAGTCGACATAAGATGAATCATACCTGACTTTGAATAGAATAGTTACAATAAACACAGTGTTGCTGAGGTATCACATGTTCGTCTTCACATTCAGAAACCACAGAGCCAGACATACAACACCAGGTGTGGAGCAGGAGGAGACGGGGTGGTACGAGACGAGCTGACCAAACCGGCTCATATGGAAAAAAACAGGCAGAGAAATGTTGTAACCATGGGCTGCACCCTGTCTTCATACCCCTGGAACATACCTGAGGTGAAGACGTGACAAAAGTCTGAGACATGAGCAACAGGCAGCGGGTGGGGTGTGTGCTGTGGGTGGAGACGCTTTGGGTGGGATTTGGGTGTCACACAAACAAGAGCGAGAACAAGAGTGAAGCCAGTGTTTCACATCTGGCCTGACCGACAGGAGCAGCACACCTGTGATCCGGACAGGTAAGTCTGTTTATTCCTGAGCTGTATTCACAGGTTTAGAGACGAAGGTTGTTCAGTTAACTGAGGAGCAGCGTGTGGATTTAAAGCTGCTGTGTGACACTGATCCTCCTGTCGCAGACTTTAAAAACAGCAACATGAGCGAATCAGCAGAGGCTCTTGCCGCCAACCAGACCAGCCGAAGAAATGTCACCATCGAGATCACCAACATCACCAACAACTACTGCCTGGTGGACCCCAAGTAAGTGCAAGACTCAACAAGGCTGAACAATGGTGAACAATGGTGAACAATGGTGAACAATGGTGAACAATGGTGAACAATGGTGAGGCAGGGTTTGGATGACGAAGTGTGCAGGTTGAAGGAACAGGCTCAAGTTTCTCAAAATAAGTCTTTCCTTCTTTCTTTACCTTCTCAATCAAGGGTTTACCTGGACAGTGGGAACTGCCACAGCCCACCCCAACCCACCGTGCGCCCCCTGCAAACCGAGGTGTGCAACTTCAGCAAGACCAGCGCCAAAGCCTCGGGCGCGGTGGGCGTCCTGACCTACGACCTGTTCGAGAGGCAAAGCAACTGCGCCAGAGAGAAATTAGCCATCATGTTCTCCGTGCCCTACGACTACAACATGTACAAGAACTGGTCGGCTGTGGGGATCTACAACGTGGACAAAGAGTGCAACGAGGCTCTGTACAAAGAGATGTATTACAACAAAGAGATGGAGGGTTTCAAGCGGGAGGAGGCCAACGGCTGCTGCCTCACCTATGAGGGCAACAACCTTGACATCCTGTGCACCATGTCCCCGATGGGCAGGGCCATCATGAAGGTGGAGGTGTGGGACAAGATCTTCAGCGACATGGCACAACGACGTTACTAAGCTGGTGATGAATCTTTGTCACATTGACCCAGTTTGACACCACAGTGTGTTAATGTCTCCTGTATCTTTATTGTTCCATCTGTTCACGAAATAAATCCACGAGTCTGATACGACAAAACTTGTGTCTTGGTGATCATTGCAAAAAATAAAGCTCGGCAAATCTTCAGAAAAATCCAACTCGTGAAGCAAGTTTGTCTAAAGGAGTCAGCTCATAATAATCATGATAATTAGCCTGAATTATCTTAGTGATTTAAAGCACAAATTCATTTCTACTCATTATACAGGTTCAAAAATGTTATGATCATGAATCTGATACAAATCTGATTTAAGTGTGATTTCTGTTTTAAATATAAAATGAAAGATCAGGTGACATCATTTTGTAAAGAATGACATAAAAAAACAAAATTGATTTCTAAGATAATGAGGTCTGGTGTTTGAATCTTTTCAGCTGCATCGTCAACAGAAGCCCATGTTACAGTAAAACAGCCTTTTACCATCTACATGTATTGCACAATGTCGCCACCTGCTGGCCTCAAGTATTTGGTGCATGTATGGCTGCAAATCTAGATAGATAGATAGATAGATAGATAGATAGATAGATAGATAGATAGATAGATAGATAGATTGATTGATCGATCGATTGATTCAGTCTGATCCAGAGCACTGCTCATAAAAAACACTGACGACTGTATTGAACCTCTCCTTCAGATACATCTCAAGTGTTTCCAGGGACATCTGTCTCACATCATATCCTCTGAACTGTTTCTTAGCCGTCTTCTGCACAGGCACGATCTCCTCGGTGCTGTTGCAGTCGTTGCGTCCGATGGCAGCGAATGTTGGAAATTTATCCATCAGTTCTTTAGGAAGACTGTTGTTGTAGCTCGGGCAGCAGTAGGCCGACCACATGTACTCGGGAACGGCCACGCGGTGGTTCTTGAGCCAGCGCTCGTCCTTCAGGTAAGGGATGATGCCGGTCACTACGTAGGCCTCTCCGAGACAGTAGGCCTGCAGGGTTTTGTTGACAGTCTGCTCCAGCTCTTCCCAGGGTCCGTCGTTAGAACCGGCCTTCTGAGGAACCACGTTAGTGAGGGTGAAGGTGGCGGAGCGATCCTCGTGCCTCTGGTGGTGGAGGCTCGGGTTCAAGTGGCCACGAGAGTAGGTGGAGTTGATGTAGTCTGGATCCACCGCCTGGCTCTCCACCACGTTCTGGTCCAGAGGGCCCGGAGGGAAGGGGATCATGTTGCCATCAGCTCCTGGGTAGGCCAGCTGTTTGTTGGCAGGTGGAAGGAAAGAGTGTGAATAAGAACAAGATGATTACAATCGTCACATTCGCAGGAACAATACTGACATGACCTTTGTGTCCTCGTTGGAAACTACAGCCCTGGTTACAACTTCATCCTCCTGCACAGAGACCCGACCTCAAACCCATCCAGCACCTTTCAGATGAACTGAAACATTATAGCTGCAGATAAAGGCCCAATGATCTTGGAGGGAGATGTTAATTAATCTCATATGGATGCATTGCTTGGCTGTCCGTTTATTTTTGGCCATGTAGTGAAAACAGAATATCATCATATCCAATCTAAAATGATGAAAGTGGTTCTTTTCTCACTGCAGAGTTCGACCGACCGTGAACACACAAATGAGACAGTTCTTCTTTACTGGGACTCATTTCCTCGTTTTCTTGTCATTTCCTGAAAGAAAATTACATAACTGGGGCTGAACTGGAACATCAGTATGGACCAAATTGGAGTGAAATTAAAATGAGTGAACATGACAAACAATAATGTCTCGTTTCGGCGCAGACATTATGGTGTCTTATAGCAGAAAAGACAAAGTGAAGCGAGTTGTGGGAAACATCTGAATAAACCAGCAAATTAAATAAATCAAATCAAATCCTAAAAAAAATTTTTTTGATCTGTGGAATGTTTTGACTCCAGTAACAAAGACAGCTCAAATTTCACCTTTAATGCTTTATATAAAGACATGTTTTGAATGAATCTATGACTATTTAAAGTGCTCACCTGTGGCTCAAACTTCCAGGAAGCGGTGGGTCTCTTTCCTGCCGGCACAGAGTACAAATAGGCGGAGAACCACGGAGCTCGCCGCGGTCGGCTGTACAGCGTGGCGTAGCGGTACTGGTTGTTGTAACGTTGGCAGATCGGCGTCCCATTCAGACCTTTGGGAGGCCAAGACCTGTAGAAGGTCTGCAGACAGGGGGCGAAGTCCCCGACGTCGGCGGCACACGGGCCCCACGCTCCGGCGAGGGCCAGGACGAGCAGGGCCGGAGCACAGCGGCACCACGGCTTCATCTCTGACTGTCGACGGCGAAACACCCAGAGATGTTTCATGCCGTCACACAGACGCTCAGGGAAATGCAGTGAGGCATGACTTAATTGAGAGCTCTTCCTGTTTCATTAACACATGACCTCTTGGTGAAAGCAGAAGCAGTTTCAACAGTGGTTTCGCTAATCTGCTGTTTTTCACTTGCTTTGACTTCAGTAAATTTCACTTCAAGCAAAAACTCCAAGACTCCCTGAAACAAATACAAACAGTTGGATTCAGATTGAAATATAGCTATAGTCCTCAAAAGTGTTGGTCAAGTTCGAAAACAGCAAAAAATTCAGACGTCACGTTATCAGTCCGATAACAAGGAAACAAACAGGCGTCAGGTAACCGATCATTTGATCCCCTGAAGCTTCATCTGATCGACGCCTCACAACATGCAGAGAACGCTCCTCACCTCTAAACTGGTGAAGTGAAAGATGATGATGTCATCGCGAGGTGGAACAGTGAAAGAGGTCAGAGGCGATCGTTACCGCAAACGAACGGAAACTCGACTCCACGTCAACGTTTCTCTGTTTCTGCTGGATGTGCATCTGTTCGTTACCGTGCTGCTCCCGAGAGGCCACAGAAAACGAATACCAATCCTTTAATCAGTGGACCGAACTTGTTCAAACAAAAGATTTCATCACCCGCTCCGACAGACAAAGAGTCTGGACGTGTTTGTGCAGGATGAGCTCGTCACAAGGTTTTCTTCTCCACAAAGAGTTGGAACAAACAGCTTTTTTTGGGGGGGGGGGCACTTATGTCCAAATTGGGGACATACACTAGACACAAGACCAGCTGATTAGGGACAGCAGTGCAATCAGGGACAAAAAATGGTGTCCTGTGGAAAACTGTGATTCTTAGGTCAACAGTAAAGGTCAGGTGATCCTTCAGGTCAGTCTCCAGGAAATGAATGTAAGTCTATGTAAATTCCCCAAAAGTGACATAAGTAAAGACTGTGTGTGTGTGTGTGTGTGTGTGTGTGTGTGTGTGTGTGGGGTCTCTCTCTCTCTCTGGTCTGTATGTGTGTGTGTGTGTGGTCTCTCTCTCTCTCTGGTCTGTATGTGTGAGTGTGTGTGGTCTCTCTCTCTCTCTGGTCTGTATGTGTGAGTGTGTATGTGTGAGTGTGTGTGTGTGTGTGTGTGTGTGTGTGTGAGTGGGAGGGTCTCTGCTCTGACTCTCCTCCCCTTTCAAACCACACACAAAAATCTGCGTCCACTTGTTGACCTGCCCCTCCTCCGTCTCTTCCTTATGTAATGCAGTGTTTGGATTCCTGTCCATGCAGACGCTGCTTGTATCCAGAGGAAGTTCCCAGTTTCTCCACAGTTTCAGACTGAAGGTAAGGTTTAACACTTTTCCTCCAACGCAGCGGTTTTTGCTGACACTAACTGTTCTTTGGTTTCTGCTCTGTGGACAACAGCGCCTGCTCTTTAATTCCTCTTTCATCTTTCACAACAATAGACATGCAGAGAGGAAACAGGACACTTGAAGCATGTTTTTCTGCTGCATGTTATGAACAGAGTCTCTGCTTTGTGTTTAATTCCTGTTAGCAAGTCTCTGCTTACTGAAGATTAGAGACCAGTAACTAATCATTTCACTGGACTTTGATCAGTTAAAGCAACGCCTCATGTTTTCTGTAGAGCAGTTATCCAGAAATCCCTGCCAGGAAGCAGGTGGAGGAAGTGCTGGGATCCTTTACTGGAGGGAGAGTATTAATTCACACAGTAAAAATACTCTTTACTCTTCTATTCTCGTGCCTTTAGGTTAAAGCAAGATTTTGCTAGTTGGGTGAGGTGGAGCTCATTTGAAAGACTTTGCATAGGACTGCAATTATAAATTAATCTTCTGATTATTTATATCAGAATATAATTATTAAAGTAATCGATCAGATTGATTGTTTGGTTTGTAAAACTCCACAAAAAATAGTGACACTTTCATTATGTTGTTGTGATCAAAAATCTTAAAATTCAAGGTTCAGTCAGAACATTTGAGACCTGTCAGTTGACAAAATTAAAACTGGTATGAGGAGAATATTTCCAACAAATATAGAAGCACGACTTCAGTGCCTTCGTTGGGAGCTGGTTCCCAGATGTTAAGTTTGAGATGAAATTCAGTGGGAGATGACAAACACATCATGTTGCATAAGGACTTGTTATTCTAGCTTAAATATTGGTGGTTGCTCATATTACATTACAGAACGTATTTGTTCTTCTGTTCAGAGTGAATCCATGGGGAGCATCCCGATAGTTTCACTTGTGCTTCTGGTGGTGAGTTCATCCCTCCTGACAAGTCCCGGTGTCCATGGCGGAAAGATCCTGGTGTTCCCCGTGGACGGCAGCCACTGGGTCAACATGAACCTGATGATCCAGAGCCTCCATGACAGGGGCCACGAGGTCACTGTGGTTCGCACTTCCACCAGCTGGTACGTCAAAGACAGCGCACCACATTACCGCTCCATCACCATCACCCTGCCGGAATCCATGCACGTAGAGGATGAGGATTTCTTTTTAAACTTTCTGGTCAAGATGCTGGCGATCCAGAAAGAGGGGTCTCTTATCGGCTTCCTGAACTTCTACTGGGAAATGCTAGGTTCTCTGTCAACAATTCACGAGCAGGCCAGCCTGCTGGTGGAACAAATATTTGAGAACAAGACTTTGATGCAGAGTTTTCGTGACACTCAGTTTGACGTGGTTCTGCTGGACCCAGGAGTGCCTGTGGGAGTTCTGGTGGCTCATGAACTTCAGCTGCCAACTGTGTTTAACGTGAGATGGATAACCAGTGGAGAAGGGCACTTTGTGGTGGCACCATCTCCAATATCCTATGTTCCAACTTCAGGACATGAGGTGTCAGATAAGATGACCTTCGGGCAAAGGGTCAAGAACGCCTTCCACTATGTCCTCAACCTTTGCATTGACAAGTTTATAGTTTGCTCTCACTATGAGAGACTTGTAGACAAGTACTATGGTCCAGATGTGAACTTCTATCACCTTCTTCAAGGAGCAGACATCTGGCTCATGAGGGTGGACTTTGTCTTTGAATTCCCCAGACCCACCATGCCAAACATCGTCTACATCGGTGGTTTTCAGTGCAAACCTTCTGAGCCTTTATCATCAGAGCTCGAGGAGTTCATTCAAAGTTCAGGAGAGCACGGATTCATTGTGATGTCTCTTGGTACACTAGTCAAAGGCCTACCCAAAGAAATTACTTCTGAAATTGCTGCTGCCTTTGCCAAACTTCCTCAAAAGGTCATTTGGAGGCATGCCGGTGAGCCTCCCGACAATCTGGGCAACAACACTCTGTTGGTGAAATGGTTGCCACAGAACGACCTGTTGGGTCACCCGAAGGTTAAAGCCTTTGTGGCCCATGGTGGTACAAATGGGATCTATGAGTCCATCTACCACGGGGTCCCGATCGTAGGCTTACCCCTTTTGTTTGACCAGTTTGAGAACATTTTGAGGATGGAGGCACGAGGAGCAGCTAAGGGGGTGGATGCCAGCAAGCTCACTCGCCAGAACTTTCTGGAAGCAATACAAGAAGTTCTACACAATCCCTCATACAGGAATAACATGAAGCGCCTCTCTGCCCTGCATCGGGACAGACCGATGACTCCTCTGGATTCAGCAATTTACTGGATTGAGTTTGTTATGAGGAACAAAGGAGCTGCACATTTGCGCACTGAGTCTTACAAGATGCCCTGGTATGTCTATCACTCTGTGGATGTCATATGCTTTTTGATAGCAGTCGTGTTGGCGCTGGCAGCCATTGTAGTTGGATCAATACGATTCCTGTGCTTCAGACTGTGCAGGAGGAGGAAAACAAAGCAGGAGTAGTTACTGACTCCTCCCATTGGACTGGTGCTCATTGAAATGAACAAGTCATCATCAAGGATCCAACTGACGAAGTTTTTAGCCATAACAAGGTCATTTTGGTAATCCATGTATTTGACATTGTCAGTTTCAGTAAAACGTGTCAACAGCTCTTGGCTTGATTGTCATTAAATTTGGTGCAGATAGTCATGGTGCCCAGAGGATAATTCATAATAATGATTCTATGACTTTTCCTCTGGGACCATCAGCAGGTTCTCAAGTGAAATATTTCTATAAGAAGGACTGACACTGAATCCTGTGACAGTCATGATTCCCAGACAATAATTTATGACTTTGTTGATCCACTGAGTCTAGCGCCACCATGAGGTTCACGTTTGTGGTTTTAAGTGAAAAGTCTCAACAAATTTCATGGTTTGATTTTAAGAATCAATTGCAAAAATGTAGCTGATCTTTTAAGAGTGTGAGTGTGTGCAGATCTGAAATTGAACAAGATATGAAAATTTCTCTTGTCTTGATTATTTTAGGTTTTAATATGGACCAACATTTCAAAATTAATGCAGTAACTTTATGTTGTTTATCATCACTTGAAGAAGAAAATGCAGTCTTATATGAAAATGTAAATAAACAGTAAGAAAAAACAAATTGCAGATTCTGTCTTTATTCTCTGCAACTGAGCAATGAAAAATGGAGAGAATCACAACGTTATAACCATGATTTTAATGCTTAGCAGTAAATGAATACATCACAGTTTGTCCAACAATTTCCTGCAGACAGAAAATCATACCTTCACATTAGTGTATCGCTGCTGTATTTACAATATAAAATGAGAAATCTAAATGTTCTTGGTGGATCTAAATCTTCTTTTCACAGATCCATCTGTAAGGTCTGCTACAGGAACCGTCCATCCAGGACCTGAGAGCGTCTTCACTGGTGTCTATGTGTCCACAGTCTTCTCCTCGAGGGTCGTCCAGCTTCCAGTCATCGGGTTCGGTCCCCAGTCCTGGTCTGCTCAGCCAGAACCTGGAGGAGGACGGGGAACCAGAGAGATACTGCAGGAGTCCTGGTTAACTGGTCAAACCCTCCCCGTATCTGACGGAGCCGTTGAGGTGTGAGAGGTCCCGGGTTAAAGTCCCAGACCAGCCCACAGAACTCAGATCTTTATTTGTAGCTGGATAATCACTGATGTAACATAAGAACTGAACAAACTTTGCACTTCACTGTTGGAAATGAGATAATGTTTACATCATGAATTTTCATAGAGATGCTTTATCTGAGAGACACACAGCCTCTCATCTTATTACCAAGATGGCTCCCACTAACTTCTTTAAAGAGAGCAGTTCAGTGCATGTATGAAAAAAATCTGTGACACCAAATCCTCAAGGTGTAAAAAATTGTTTACAGTTCTATAAAGACTGATTTTTGACAATGACAGCAATAAAAAAAGTTTGACTCATTTTGCAATGAAACCCTGCAGTGTCAAACTCATCTGTTGTAGAGACAGTGAGTCAAATGGACTTTAGCAACCTTTAACTTACTGTAGATGTGAAGTGACCGAGCTGCCGTCCACCCAGAACCAGTCACCCTCCTCCTCCACATCCGTCATACCGATCCACAGCCTGGTGGCGCTGTGCTCCACAGTCTGACTGGACTCAAAAATAAACCTCTGACAAGAGAAAGATGATTCAAATTAATAGTAATTAACTGATTTTTCAGTCATCGTCCTCATCGCATGTTGTCTTCTTTTTGTCTTCTACCTGCTCTGCTTCACTGTCAACGACGAGCAGGTCGCCCCCTTGTGTCTGGCACCAGGCTCTGCTGGAGCTCCAGCTCAGCGTGCCAGAGGAGAAGTGGTAGCACTTGTTCTCAAAGAGTCTCCAGCCGTCCTCACACTTTCTGCAAATCCGTTCTGTGGAAAAAGAAAGTGACAGTTTCTCTGCATGTTAAAAGTCATCTCCTTACAGAATTTTGTCTCAGTCAAACAGAAATGTTCTGCATTTCTTGAAGATCATTTTCTACACATTCGACATCTGGTATCGTTAGAAACTTTTGCTTTTCTATAATAATTTGTAGAGGTTATTTAAGAGATTATGAATCCTTCATTCAGGTCGTATTAAGTGAAGGAGAACATGATTAAACTCAACATTTAGTTTTTGTTGTTTCATCTCAGCTCAGCTCATCTCCCAAACTCACCTTAAACCAGATGTGAGACATGAAAGATTTAATGTCATCAGATATAATTAGAGAAGCTTCTTTATAGTTCAGGATGTGAAGTGAAAGAAAAGTATGAATGGTCCGTACCTTTGGTCCTGGGGTTGACCACGGGACAGTACAGGTCTAAGGACTCGTAGGCCTCCTTCGCTGAGTGCATTCGCTCCATCTGCTCCTGTCTCTCTGCTGCTTCCTGTCTGTCTTTCTTCATCGAGTCGCTCAGGTTCTGGTTTTGCCCCTGAAGCTCCGTCACTCTCTCCTGAAGCTCCATGTTGTGTTTCGTCGCCTCCTCGCAGTCGTTCTTCGATAAAGCTCCGATCCGCTCGCTCAGATTTTTAATTTCTCCTCGAAACTTGTCGTTGATTTCCACGAGTTCTCGATTCTGCTCCCTCACCTGAAGCAGCTCGTCTCTGAGGAGGCCGTTGATGTCGGACAGCCGTCCCTCCTCCTCCTCTCGCCGGGCGTCGGACTCGGCCAGGCGTCTGATGGTCTGAGACATGTTCAGCCTCCTCTGCTCCTGCTCCGCCGCCTGCTGCACCAGACGCTCCTGCTCTTCTGTGAGTCGTAAGTTTGTAGACGTCAGATTCAGGATTTGCTCCGTGAACTCGGTGTTTTCCGAACTCAAAGCCAGGTTGAGAGCCAGCAGTTTGTCTGAGGTCCTGTTGAGCAGCTTGGTCTGCTGGTCCAGCCAGACGCCGTGCTCCCTCAGCAGCTCGTTCTCTCCTCTCAGCTCACTGCTGGCTTCGCTCAGACTCAGGTAGCTCTCGCTCATGTTCTGGTAATCGAAGAGGAGGCTTCTCCACACCGGCCTGCCGTCTGACTCATGGTTATCTGAACGATAAAGACAAAGACTCATCACTTCTGTAACTCAGCACAGATGACGTCAAAGAGACAGAATACAGTTTGAAGTATAGATGAAGATTTTGGATCAAACCTCCCAGAAACGTTGAACTATTTCAGTGTTTCATCTTCGACTTTATTAACCAATCTCATCATTTTGTCTGATCATCACTTCTCTTTAATAACTTTACTCACACAGGACAGAGAGAGCGACACAGCTCACGAGCAGCAACAAGCAGAGCGTGGAGAGGCCGACGACGGGACAGACGTGACGACGGCTCACGTTTCTACTGGAGCTGAAGGACGCTGACGCTGCAACACACACAAACACATTCATTATTATTATTACTACCACTAGTAGTAGTAGTAGTAGTAGTAATGGTAGTACTAGTATTAGTAGAATTAGGTTTTAAATGATCTGTTTTTCATTTACTGTTGAAGTCAGTTTTTAAAGTCTGCTTTCTTAAACAAGTGAGAAAAATCTGCTGACGTATTTTTGCTGCACATGAAACCTGATTTAATTATTGACCAAAAATCACTTTGATGGAACGTTTTACTGAGATGTTTGATTATAAATCACCTCACAATGCAGTTAGATTTGAAGACACTATTTGTCAGCGTTTATAACTACTCTTATAAAAACATCAAATCAAATCAAATCAAATTTATTTATATAGCCCTTTACAATTACCAAGTGGTACCCAAAGTGCTTTACAAGAGAACCATAAAGCAATACATAAAAACAGTACATAAAAGCAATACATAGAAATAATACATACATAATGGATAAAAAACAAAACATAAAAACAGGTCTTTGACAACGGAAAGTGCCACAGTGCTGCAGGTGATTGGAAGCCTTCCGAAAGTATGAAATAAAAATAAAAACAAGCAGGCAAACAAGACCACCCTAGACAGGATTAAAAGCTGTTTTATATTTATGCAGCTGAGTTTCATTCATTCACAGAAAAAGTAAAAAGCTGTTGTGTGACTCACAGATCTCCTGCTCCTGCTTGTCTGAAGTGGCTGAGGTCGGATTAATCCAGGGGAGCCAGCGACGACCGACCATCTTCTCTGCACAGAATCAGAGGCTGCAGAGAGGAAGAGCAAGAGAGAAACTGGCCCCTTTATTTAAAGCCCTAAAGTCAGGGATGAATTTCACAGCAAAAAGGAAGCATTGTGTTAAAGTTCAGTTTGAAGTCATGAGGAAACATAAATGATCCACTTGTTCTCAATCAGAACACGAATACTCAGACAGTTTGTGTCTCGACGTCGAACACATACAGAATGCAAATAAACAAAGCATTTCTGTGGTTTTCCCGTTGATGTATCATCAAAGAGCTTCACAGCTTCTCTGTCTGTCTGAGTGCTAAAGAGCCTGTGGTTTACACCTGTAAAACAGTGTCTGTTCACACCAGCGTTTGAGGGGAAATGTTCTGATTTATAGTTACACTGTGGTAGATTTACTCAACTACTGTACTTCTGTTACATTTTGAAGTACTTGTACTCCACTTAGATATAAAATATTGCACTTTTTACTTCATGCAAAGATCCAAATTCTTCCTCCACTGCTGCATTCACTGGACAGACTGAAACCCGACAAGCTGCTGGAAGCCTCACCTGTCCTGACTCACCTGTCTGTGGTCTGTCACACAGTCCGTCCTCACTGTCGTCTCACAGGACTCCCTCAGGCTGTAGCTCATTTATAGGCCTCTCACCTCCTGCTGCTTCACCTCTAATAGGTGGAGATCCTGTCATACTGGCCGGCTCTCTTTGATGTTACCTTATCTGTCCCTGAACAATAGTCAGTGAAGACACAGCTCAGAGTCACTGTTTGGCTTTAAACTGAGTTTCCTGCTTGAAAATCAGTGATGTTCTTTTTAAAGTTGCACAGATTTAAGATTCCAGCTCTTAAATAAATGCAAACACATGAATGATTCCTGTCGTCTGCAGTAATTTTCTTTACTTCGTTTGAGCCAGTAGGTGGCACTGTGGACACACCTCTCCACCAGAAGCTTCATCTGGAAACAGTTCAGGTGACAGTGAGCTCCAAACTTTGTGTGAACAGTTTGTCTCTGTCCTGTTTCAACATGATGATGAACCTGTGCACAAAGCCTCATCCACAGAGACCTGGCTGAGCGGCCTGAGAGAGCCGTGACCTCTGATGACCTCGTGTCTGAGTGGGAGTCAACCCCTGCAGCATCTGGAGGAGAGACTGAAGCCAGAAGAGTGGAGACTGATGTTTGGATATTTTCTCTGATGCTGAATGATCATGTGTCTTTTATTATCTTTTTTTTTTTTTTTTTTTTTAACCTGTTCTGTTACAGCAACTTGAGCAAATAGTGCGATGTTCTAGATGCCCAGTCGTGCCACACAGTTTTGATCTGCTACAGGGAAGTCTGAGATACTTCTCCCATAGTATGATTTATATTTTCATTTTTGGTTTGTGTGATGACCGGACCAGAACAGGAGGGAGAAGGACAGAGATAAAGAGAGGGGGATGTGAGGACAGAAGACAAGAGACAAGAGAGAACATAACAACAACAACAAAAGCCATCACTACCTTACTAACAATTACAATGATGACAAAAGAACAGCAACAGATGACAAAACAGCTTGAAAATTCTCAGTAAATACCTACCGAGGTATAGGTTCTGAAACAATGATGTAATAGTTAATGTGTCGAAAGTGTAATAGAAAAAACAGAAAAGACAAGCAAGCAACCAGCAAATATAGGAAAAGACAGGATTGCAGTGCTTCTAAAGCCAATAGTGCCAAGGGTGTGTGTGTGTGTGCATGTATGTATGTGTGTGTGTGAGTGTTTTGCCCCTAGTGCCGAGAGTTAGTGGGTGTCTTTTATTATCAATGCATTAATAAGAGTTGAAGTGACCTGTTGAAAGATGAGTTTGAATCAAGCATCAGTCCTGTGTTCAGGACTAATACATGAGAGAGACGAGGCCGGGACACAGGAGGGGTTTTCTACGACTAAACACACTGTTACACACAGAAATCAAGTTTGAATCGAGCCAGTGCATGAGCTTATTTCACAGGCAGCTTGTTCACTGTGATAAGAGGGAACGTCCTGTTCTCTGAACAGAACGAGCCGATAAGAAGTAGAAGCTGCAGCCGTAAAGACACTGAAGCCTAAACCTTGAAAATAGCTCCATACATGAGCGAGAGCCTGGACCGAGCAGGGAGGAGCTGACTCCGCTCGGTGGATGGATCATCATGATCAGCCAGAGAGAGCTGGGTCCAAACCATGGTTCAGCCAATGAGATTCCTTCTTTTGCATTGAAGTGATCGTAGCATGAAGTAATTCTCCTTTTCTGGGCGGTTGTTGTGTGTGCTTGTCTGAAGAATATCACTGAACACATCTTCAGTAATAATATAATAACGAATCCAAATGTGGTCGACACAAGACAAAAGTCTGCTTCAAGTGCTACGTTCAGAAACAACCACAGGTCATTTGTTGTCACGTTTGACGTTGTGATTTGTTGATGAACTCTCGAACAAGCAGCAGGACGTCCAGCGACAACAGAGAGACAACAGATAAGTGAGACAATGTTCTTTCTGTTGGGAGAGAATCAGAGCTGAGATCAGCTCTGAGCAAACACTGATGCTGATGTGTGAGAGAGGAAATGCAGATCACATCATTGTTTTAACAGCCTCTGTGTCCCGTCTGTGGAACAACAGAGCTTTTAACCTGATGTGAACTCACTGTCTTTCTCTTCAAAACAGACACATGAACGAGGTCTGTTAAAGCTCCTCTTCATTACAGGCCAACATCGCATCACTTCATCTGCCTTTAACACATAAACCACTGGATTAAAACAGGTCGTTTTGATTGGAACTTTCTGTTGATGGTCAGATCAGTGACATCTGACTCACACAAGTTTCACACAGGAAGCTCACGTTTGGCTGAGCTGAAACCGAAGTGCCGGCCGAGGGCGTGGCTCCGGGTGTGAAGGAAATGGTGAAATGGTGAAGTTCTCACGGCTGAATGACCTGTGTGTGTGTGTGTGTGTGTTTGTGTGTGTGTGTGTGTGTGTGTTAAGTGTGTGTGTGTGTGTGTGTGTGTGTGTGTGTTTGTGTGTGTGTGTGTGTGTGTGTGTGTGTGTGTGTGTGTGTGTTTGTGTGTGTGTGTGTGTGTTAAGTGTGTGTGTGTGTGTGTGTGTGTGTGTGTGTGTGTGTGTGTGTGTGTGTGTGTGTGTGTGCATACAGAGGTCATGCAGACATGGTGTCAGTGAGACTCTGTGCTAATGACTCCTCTTATCTCCAGCGTCTTTACATCCCATCATGAACCAGTAACATCACAGAGGCTTCATCCCACTACATTAACACGTCTTGCTCCACTTGTGAGGACTCTCTTTGTGTTCTCTAACAGATACCACACACATGCAAATACACACAGAACTTTCACACCGTGCCATCTCAGGAACAAAGATCCCATAATGCACTTGTTTGTATTAGCATGTGTAACTCAGCATGTTTCCTTTAGTTGATTTATTTGCACAAACTTTAAAACACAAAAACAATATGAAGAGTAAAAATTATTGTTATGTTGAGATTTAAAAACCCAAACAGCTCATAAAGAGATCGCACAAGAAAGGAAAACAGCTAAACGCCAAGTTTTAGCAAATTTCCACAAAATCTCAAACTTTTCCTTTCAGGTCTCGTTTTTAAGAAATGTTTCAGCGCTGAACACAGAAAAAACTCTTTATAAAGGCTCCAAACATTTTCAACATTAGCTTATTTCCTTCAGTCATTTTCATGCAGGCTGTGAAGTTATGATCCTGACAAACAGATGTCAGGCTAACTGTCCCCCCTGTTTCTAGTCTTTATGCTAAGCTACGCTAACCAGCTGCTGGCTTCAGGTTCATGTTCCCTCATCACTCCTGGACTTCACTTTTCCAAACCACCAGATAAACCAGGACGGGGATGAGGCAGACGGGGACGAGGGTGAGCGCGATCACCAGCCCCTGCGGAGCGTCAACGAGCAGGTGGCTGTCCTTCGAACAGTTCTGGAAGTAGTGAGAGTGGATGAAGAGGAAGAAGTCCTGAACGTCGGGGTTGGGGTAATAACAGCCGACCATATTAGAAAGCTTCTCCAGGCACAGGGTCATGTTGTTGTAAGGCCTGGAACAGACAGAGGCACCGGTGAATGAGCAACTCAGCTCCTGTAGATGATTGATTGTTGATTGTTGAAATGATTGATCCTTATGTCAGTGATCAATCAAAGGTAAACAAACATTCTTTGGTTCCAGCTTTACAAAGTTATGTTAATGCTTACATGTATGATTTGGTTTGTTAGTCAAACAAAAAAGGCAATCTGAAGGTGTTTTTTTTTTTTGTTTTTTTAAAACTTTTTCTGATGTTTTATAGATCAGATTCTCGGATTCATTGAGAAAATAAAAAAAATTAAAAAGTACACGTTTTAGAAATTAAAATGTATTGTTTTCTGGATTTTGTCAGACATTATGACTCGACATGAAGACGATAAAGAACCAGTCTTTAGCAAAGAGAGCTGACGTTCTTTATATTTTGTGATGAAATTATCTATTTTCATAAGACCACATTGTTTTTGTGAAACTGGATGCATCACTTTTGAAATGAAACTCTTCAGTTGGACCCAAGAAGTGTGACACATCTACCTGGAACTAAAACTGAGACCGATGTGGTCAAGGTATTTCCTGTCAGAACACACACTCCGGCTGCTGCCATCTGCTCGGCCCAGGCTTCACGACAGATATTTCCACATCATTAGGCACAATGAACACAAACACTCAGCTTTTACTCTTGACATTGTGCTGATGCTTGAGGATGAGGGTGGAGTGTTTTTCCAGATTTTTCCCACCTCATGAAAAGCTCTAAACGTTACTCAAACAGGAGAACACAGTGCATTAGCTGGGGACTATTTTCAGTGGCGGATGAATCCACAGTTGGTCTCTCGTGAGTATTTGGTTGCTTTTTGATGTGAACATAAACATTTACATCTGATATTCATCGTCATCTTCATGCTACTGATGAGTCTGTTGATTATTTTCTTGATTGACTATTTTTTCAATAAAATGTCAGAATATTGTTAAAGTGCCTGTCAGCTGCAACATCTGAAATATTAATTTACTTTATGACAAAAAAAGCAAAGAATCCTCATGATTAATCAATAATAATAATAGCTGCCTGTTAATTTTCTGTTAACTAATCGACTGATTGTTGCGTCTCTGCAGCAGAAAGCTGCTGTCCTGATTTTCCTCCTGGCATCAGCGTGAGGTCTGTATCTGGAGCTCACATCTGAACAAGAAAACCACCTGTTAACACCAGACGTAAATGGAGGCGAAATGTCTCCTGTCATCAGGTTTACTAACGAGTGTTCTGTGGTTCGTGGTGATCGACCACGTTGGTAAAATGACAGATTACACAACGTTATGCTTTAATTCTTGATGACCTGTTCGAAGCCTTTGAAAGAGCAGTTGCCCTCAGTCTGAGCCCTGAGGTACACCCGCCCCAGATTCACCTCTTAACCTGAAATCAACAAGCTGTGAAGACTCATGACGTCGTCCTGCCGATGGGGCGTCACAACAGAAAACACTCATATACACATATTTAGTTTTGGAATTTTCAAAAGTTTTCTCTCTGATTGATTCAACTTCCTCATTTCACAGAGAGTAACCAACTCTTTGCTTCACTGTGATCCACAACAGAATTCAAACTTCCCTTTATAAGATTTGTTTAGTTTGAATTTACCTGAATCTGAATAAACTACCTGTGTTCTGTAGCTGCTAATTCTTCAGTAATGAAACGTATTGAAACTGACACAAAAACCCCAGAAAATTTCAGTTTTCACACAGGCAATTTGCCATTTCTCAATATTACTACTATAAACTTCAGTCATTTTTTAAATTTGTGTTTCCAAACTTCCAAAACAAACAAACAACAAAATAACACGAGGAAATCAAAATGTGTTAAACCAAGAGAAACTGAGTATAAAAACAAAAACCCACTTCCTGCTGCCGGCGCTCGGCCGCTCTCACCTGATGATGTCTTCCAGGACGCACCAGTTCTCCGAGCTGATCGACAGCATCTCGTAGTGAAAGATGGCTCCACACACGCCGTGGCTGTACTCCACCAGCAGGTTCCGGTGGCAGCGCCGGCCCGACAGCTGCTGCTCCTGCTCCTGAAAACTCTCTGCAAAGTAGAGAATGAAACACTTCTCACACAAACGTCACTCAGCACATGTTTACATCATGAACTGACTTCTCTCAGATCGTCTGTGTGAAACTGCCTCATATGAAACTTTATTCACTGCACAGCTTCTTTGGTCTGAGTCCAGACCTGCTTGTTTCTTTATCTTTGCTTTTACCTGAAAGTGAAGCTAGAACTGATTCCTTAGTTTGATTGAGGTTTGTATCTGAGTGCAGGAAACTGAGGCTCTGATAAGAACGAGTAGAAAAACTCACCATCGTCCTCTGTGATAACCTTCGAAGTCTGGTTCCTCTCTAGCTCCTCCAGTTCACTGCTCTGCTCTTTGGACAAACTGGACGTCACATTGACAGGTGTCGCTGTACCTGCAGACAAACATTCACTCTGGAATGAAAACTGCTGTTAAAATGTGACATGAAGCTCAATCAGTTTGGCTAAAATGCCAGATCTCGTATCAGCTCCATCGATGGACAGAAACAGAACGAGCAGTTTGAGGACGTGGCCTCAGACTCAGGGAAACATATTCAACTATGATGTTTAACAGAAGATAGTAAATGACAATAACAATAACCGTCGGCTGTCTCGTGCTCTGGAGATGAGAGCTGAGGTGTCTCACTGTCGTCAGCTCTGGACTGGCTGAAGGTTCGGTTCCCCCCAGCTCGGCTCAGCTCTCCTGTAACGTTGGCTGTTTGTGATTCCACGTGCCCTGTGAACAGGAGGAGGCTCCTCAACATCACATGAAGCAGACTCTCACAGCTGCTCTCCCTCCAACCTTTTCCCTTCATCAGCCCCACGCAGGGAAACAATGGACGCTCAGAAACATGCAGCAAACCCAAAAAACAGGAAATGCTAAAACATCATTACCTAAAACCTGTGTGTAAGAACGTGTGTGTGTGTGTGTGTGTGTGTGTGTGTGTGTGCGAGCTCGTACCGAGGATGAGCAGGCTGAGGAGCAGGGACAGGATCATGGTGGAGCAGGAGGCCGGCCGCCCGCTGACCTCAGGTCCCATAATGAAGCTCAGGCTCTGGGGGCTGAGCGGGTGAAGGAACAAGCCCCGCCCTCCTGATCCCAGCTCCGCCGGCGGCAGGTCGGGGACGTGCTCACATGTGTGAGTGTGTTTATGTTCCGGCGACGCTGAGATGTGGCTGATAAACAAACTGGCTCCTGCTTCACTGTTGAGATGTTTCTTAAATTCACAGGTTTGTGTCAGTGCATCAGAGACAGTTGGAGGTCTGAGCGCAGCCGTCGGTCGACTCCTCCTTTCAGTGTGACTCAGTGGATCCAGGCAGCGTTTGGTGTCATTTCCCTGGAACTGTCTGTTGCTCAGAAGTGAGATCATTTGGGGCTGAGACGATTCGAGGCCGAGCAGGTCGTGTTCACAGGGTCATCAAACAAGGAGCTAAAACTCAACTGTAGATTCAGGTGAGTTTTCTCCTGCTGCCCCAAAGACTCACTGGATTCATCCACTGCTGAAAATAGTCCCTGACAAATCCCCCATTCCCTCCTGTTTACAGTTTATAATGAGCTGTTTGAGGAAATGAATTCGCCTCATGAAGCATTTTTACAGATTACATCTTCAGGAGGACACGACGAGTTCAGAGTCTGAAAGACCAACTAACACGTTGTTCATTTCTTTCCTGTGATTTGTTGACGGTTAGACAAATAGAACAAAACCAGCCTTTGGTTCATTTTGTTCATCACACACAAATTTTTATAAAGTTTAGTGAAAACCACATGATTCCATCAGTGAATCAGAGGAAGTGCTGGTATGTCCTCACCGACTCCTCTGGGTCTGCTCACATAAACACATGATAAAGCATGAAGCTGCAGTGACC